>JAQFXN010001683.1:0-14534 GCA_034693365.1 Liacarus xylariae
TTTATCGGTTATTAATAACACTTTCAGAGTTGTGTTCAATCAATTTCTAAATTTGAATACAGTTTTAGCAGAATTTTATATTTACTAAAATTAATTAATTCAATCGCTAATAACTACTGCATAATTCTAAAGCTATGCAAAATTAGAATGTAACTTTTCTAAATATTGTTCATGTTGCTTGAGCAATCTTTCAATCTTATCAAATGCCACAATGACATTTAGCCCCGATGATTCATCAAAATATTAGGTTTATTTACACACTTATTTAAAGCTAGCTGTAGTTCGAGGAGCTATACTAATGCGATGAAATGACTAATTTTTCAAAAATTCTAGGAAGGATTTGGTTAAGTTTGGGCAAAGAAGATATTTTCTTATGATAAAATCTTCAAACTACATTAACAATTTTCAAATTCCTAATGTTTTATGGTTGTATTCTTCAAATGAGAGCATTTATCTATATGCACTTGGTCATGGCTGCATTTATATAAAGCTTATATAATGTGATGACTATGAACATTTTTTCAAATATACAAATATTTCACAAACTATAAATAAATCGTATAATTATATGAAAGTCTAGTTATTAGTGTGAAAACTGTAAACATTAGCTAAAGAATCATAAGAATTAATATTTGCTTATTATTACAAACATTATTGTTGAAATCAGTTCATGACATTCTCGAAGAGATTTGTTTTTTTTATAAAATATTATGAAAATTTTTTGTTTAGTTTTCAATTTAATAATTACTTTAAGAATAACAAATATACGTACCTGGACTATAGATGATATTATACCAAAAGAATATGATCCGAGTCAACCGCCAAATTCGAAAGGTATGATATCGAAAGGTATTGCTTATTCTTCAATTCTAGAAATTATTTAAACTAGACAAACGTTTAATTGATACCTCAATAGGAAGGGTTCAAATACTTTGTGTTTAATATTTACAGCAGTTTTGTAGTCATTGAGAATATCTATTTATTTTATATAGAAAACAGGTTTGAGAGGCAAATACTTTAATTTACAGTATAATTCTTGTTCGTAAAAAGCAGTACTGTTGCGATTTAAGCGCTCCAAACGGGTATCAATTAAAAGCATGTCTAATTTAAACTATTTTCACAGATAGAAACTAATAGAGTAATTGAGTAATTTCTAAAATAATTTTAATATGCTATAAAATGAACAGTAACTCATAGTTTGAGAAATAATTTGACCTATTTGAATATTGAAGTCTCTATTTACAAGGAAGATTGGCCAATCTGCCAACGTGATATCGAAATTCTGATTCTGTATTATATTCAGCACATAATGTGTAAATGTGATAGATTTTCTAGCTGCTAGTGGTGCGTTCTCAGAGGTTGGCAGGGGTTAATGCGAAATGATTATTTTAGTTTTATTTGAATTAGACTCTGATAATAAATTTTTAGGTAGCATTTAAATATATGGGTTGACTTAGTTCAATGAGATGAATATTTTGGCATTATTTTTAATTTCTAAAATTTCCCCTGAATTTTCACCTAGCAATAAAATTTATTATATCACATCGAGTATGGTATCAAAATGACCATCTCAATCAGTAGTTTTCAAATATATATATAACTTACTAGGATCAACAAAATGTGTCTTGATTATTTTAATAAATAATTAAATATAAGTACAGAAAAACCCATGGTCAAACCCTGACAACTCAATACAACTTTAAACAATACTCTGTACATATATTTTTATGTAAAGTTTACATCAAGTCCTATTTAAACAGATACTAGACATTTTTCGGCGGTAAATGTCCAGATCTGCTAATATATGGTTTTGTATTGGATTACAAAAATATAGATTTTGAAACTTTTACACTATTGTATATAAAGTATAGACTAATTTCAGGATTGCGTAGACTTGAAAATCACAGGTATTTTTGCCAAAAACATAAGTGAAGTATTCTGGGCTTTAACACCATTTTGACAAAAAGAACCAGAAAACCGCTTCATCGTGGACGTTTTCTCTAAATTTGCACGGGGGAGAGAGCACTCTTCGAAGGGATTAGGACTAACATCATAGGGAGGGCTATACCCCTCTGAGCATTCATGGATAATTTCGATAATAAACTCATTTTATTCCAATAAATTCATTCTTTAACCTATTGTTCAAAAAATTAATTCAATTATTCTCTTTTAAAAGGCATAACGAATGTTAATATTAGTATTACTATTCACGACCTGTTGTCCGTCAATGAAAGCGATTCAGTTAAGTAAATATCATTGTTTATAACGTTTTTTATAACTTGAAAGTAGAAGCGATAGTTTTCGGATAAATGTTGTGTGAAGTAAATTTTATTTAAATAATGGTTCGAGGAAGATTAACCACTTCACCAACGTTGAAAGATATTAAATAAATTAAAATCAATTTTTAATATTAATTCACAAGCTATATATTTTTGATCTTCTCTAACAAGTAAAGTTCAAGCATTCAAGTTTATTAAAGACTATAGCACTTAATCTAGCATGTTTCGTGTTCACTTGAGGTGTTTATGAAATATAAATTATTATTGACAATTGACATAAAACTCATAAATCATAAATCTCATTGTTAAAATTTTCTAAATATTTATCCCAAAATTCTGAATAACTCAACTTGAAATAGAACAGTAGCTTTAAAGGTATTCAACCAGATATCCTAACCAATATGTCTGTTAAATTTATTTAATCTAGTACAAAATCGTAAGAAATGTTGAAAAGATTAAGCTTATGTCCGAAACTAGTTATACTTTTACCCAATTGTATAAACATTTTTAAAAATAAATTACGATTTATTAATAGAGCTTTGAATTGGATATGACTTTAACACTGGAATGGTATGATCAAGAACGAATGTAATTCGAGTTTTGCCATTAATTAATCCTGTTTCATTAGTTCATAAACCTTTATGTTACTTTATTTGATTAATCTGTGAGCGAGAGCTTAATTTTGATATCAAATAACTTGGAATAGAAGTTTTGTTATAAAGAGTTTTATGAATGATTTCACACATTAATTAAATAAAATTAAACAAAGTGAATCATTAACGAAACAGGGCAAATTTATGGCAAATAAATTACATAGGTATGATAAACGACTTGAAGAAAACTTGGTGGATGAAAGTCAGCAAACTAATAACATAGTATTTGACATTGACTATCTTGATTATTTTTGGACACCAGACATATATTTTCAGAATGGCTTCAATGTATCCATTGTTGATTCCGGTCAAACAATTCAATACTTAGTCATTGGAATAGACAAAAACATGTCATTTACAACAAGAATGAATGGGAAGTTTGTTTGTGAAATGGATTTAACTAATTATCCTCAGGACAGTCAACACTGTTCGTTAGAAGCAACAAGCTGTAAGTGTGATTACCAGTTCGAGAACTTTGATCTACCTTGGTGTTTTATTAAACAAACATAATTTTTACTTAGTGACTAAAACTAAGCACCAGTTAATGTTATTTTGGAACGAGTTTATAGTGGAAAAACTAAATTATCCAAAATTTCGCATAACTGACTCTGATATTGACGAATGTGTCAATGTGTTAAATTTTGGTAATTCTGCATGCATGAGAGCAACAATTTATCTGGATCGTCGCCTTCATTATTATGTTTTACGTTTATATGTGCCCACTTTGCTATCTGTTATGATCTCATTTATCAGGGTAATTGTTTCTATATGATATTTTATAGATATGATCACATTAAGAATTGAAAATTTATCTTCTGTTACATAAAAGCCGGGTTGAGTTTGATTAAATAATAAATAACAGATTAAGATCTTACTTAGTTATTATGTAGTTTAGCAAACAGTTATCACCAATCAATTGACTAAAACTAGAAACTATACTTTTTAACCCTCATGATTTATTGAGATTACCCCTAAATTAACCTAACCCTAAATTAACCTATCCTAAATTAAATTGACTTGACCTGACCTAATCAAACCTCACCTAATCTCAACTAACATAAACTAACCTAAATTAACTAAATTTAACTAAATTAACCTAAACTCTTCTAAACAAAACTTATACTGTACAATGTTACTATGGTACAAGGTTTGGATACTGGGACGGATGTGGATATTGTATACTCGGGGACAGCTGAGTTCGGCCGAGTCAGTAGGAGTATAGGCTGTGTTTAGATAAAATTTCTCTCAGAATGCCAGGGGTTGAGAATAAATTTAAGAATACAAAACAAATACAGTAATGTAAAAATTAAAATAAAAATTGTTTTGGCTCAGATAATCAGGGAATATTGGCAAATTTTTCAAAACAGGAGGGATTTGGCTATACCTCTTGGCTGCTTCTGAGTATACAAATTCTGTAATACATATTATTGGCCATCCCTTTAATTGTTTTGTATGAACAAGTTAACAATATTTTCATTTCAAAGTAGACTGTTTAAACACTTCTTGAACAAATCGATTTGTATTTATCATTTGCAGTTTTGGATACCTATTCCCAACTCAGGCCATGTCAGGGTAAGCTCTAAATTATTCCAGTTGTTTAGAGAATGTAAATTTCTGTGTTATCTGAAAGTTAATTTCTAAAAAGGTTATTTTATGTTTCAACATTGCCAGGTGACATTTATGGTGACTCCATTATTAGGTTTGGTAGCCCAGGACATTGCAATTAACGATGATATATCCGTTCACTACTTAATGTCGATTAATTGGTGGATGTATTTGTGCGAATTATTTGTGATATTAGCTATGATTGAATACCCAATGGCCATATGGTATGCGGAGTTAATCAATGAAAAGAAAGAGATATTAAATAGAAGGCGATCAGGCCATGTGGGGGTACGGATCAAATTTTTAAAAATTATCTTTCTTAATTATAATATTTTGCAAAATCTCAACCCTCCCCCTATTGGCTACCCCTTTAATTATAGCAATTATAATATAATATCAATTAATCAACCTGACACTAATGTATTAATAGAGACTTTGTTTAGTATTAAATTGTTTAGATATAAATAAATCTAAAAATATTTTTCATTACCAGGATGAAGTCGATTCTGTTCATATTTTATTAGCAAGACATCATCTATTTACAAATTCCAAATGGGAGGAAAGGGTGGATAGAATTTTATGTTTTTGTTTTGGCAAAATAGACTACAGTGAAGATCCATTTATTAGAAATAAAATCGATTATTGTGCCCGGATACTTTTCCCTATAATATTTATTATATCTGTATTGGTTTATATTTTAGTAACTCTTATTTAAAATACTGTACTAATCTAAATGTATCAAGGGAGAGTTAGGCATTAAATATTTAAAGGACAATATCATGCAAAGTCAAAATATATTCCTAAGGAACGTCCAAGTTCAAAAATGTCAATTTTGATTTTTTTTGTCGACCAGAGCTTAAGGGCTCAAATTAATGCAAATTGTACATTTACAAAATTTTAAAAAGATATATTCTACAAGAATTTTAGTTGATTTCTCTAGTTCATCTAGTATTTATTTAAATAAAACATGAATTATTGAACCTATATTGAATTATAAAACTATTGAAACTGTATTTTATTTGTAAATATTTAATTAATGATTTCAAATTGTTTCTTTTATTTAAATAAAAATTTATATTTTATATTACTTAATATTATTAAATTTATTTACTTAAAATTGCTTAATTAATGTGTGTATCTGTAAATAAACTCTGTTATAGTCAGTGACAATGAATTTCCAAAATCAATTCGTGAGTATTATATTGTTGTTTGAATACAAGAATTATAATCTAAATATTTTAAGGATATTTTCTAAAAATTATTTTACAAAATTAACATATTATTACTATAAACATGAGAACAAATTGGGTCAACTTATTGAACATTTAATAATTATTGTAAAAATATTTTATTAATTAGGAATGACCAATTTATACTTGAGCCAGGTGCTCCCTTCTTAGACATTCCTTACGAAAATGTACAATATAAATAATATGATAATTGTTATAGTTACATTGTTAATGTTTTTTTCCAATGAAACCAGATTTTTAAATTTTTATTTATCAGCTTTTACTGTGAGAGGTATTTGTCCAATTTAATGGGCTTAATATGGTCCTATTTAATGACCCTTATTGTCTTTAGTTAAAAATAGGTAAAATAAAAAAATATGTATATTAAGGTAAAATATAGTTATTTTGCAAAATTTCATATTTTAAGTTAAGATTTAAAGAAGTTGAGTTTTATAAAAATTGATATTCGAGATGAAGTTGGAGCATTAAGTTCAAATTTGGCCTCTCATTTGGAAAAACATAAATATTGTGCTGGTTGATTATTCTGATTTACAGAGTGCCAGACTCTCGTGATCACTATATAAATCATTAATAGCTCTGATTATAACAAATACCGACATTAGACTACCGACTAGTATAATAAATAAGCCATAAAGCATCAACACTATTAATAGGCCCCGGTCCTGTTGGAACCGGTTGGCTAGTTTACGTCTGGCCAACTGTACCATGCACATACCAGGGAACAAGAACGAATTGCAGGCACCGATAGCGCCCAGAAAGCCAATGGAAACTGTAATATTGGGTGTAATGACTGCCAGAATAAGTGCCATAATATTCCATACAGTGGTTATACATATTCTGTAAACCAACTCTTTATTCGATTCTGTGTCCAACGACTGATTCTGATTGGGCACAAGTAGTCTATAGATAGTATCCCTACCGCATAAGACTATCTGCGGATATGTGGTTATCATTTTTACCACTAGTGCTAATATACCGATCACTACCACCGGATCGAAGGCGTCATACATTAGCATTATATCTGGGGTTACATTAGAGCCGAATGTTAAATATCCAAATGTGCCGGACATGCAATAGAGAATCAATAGTATTGTTAGTGCCATAGCTGTGGATTTGGAGAAGGAAGACATTGTACGCTCGCGAAGACATGTGTTCACGGGTACGACCATCTCATGCGTCTGATAGGCCAGACATACGACAGGTATAGCGGCCAACACATTGAACAGGCTGTCCGGGTGGGGCTTTATTTCTGCCGGCTGTTTCACTTCGAGCATAAAATATTCGTAAATATTTAGGAACACAACGTATAGCATAGCCATTATGCCTAATGGAGATAAAGGGGTTAATTCATTATGCCTTCTATTTATGCAAAATATGGAAAATATTATTTACATATGAATAAAATCAACAATAAATGTGGAATATTTTTCAATCATCATTAACTATAAAATAGGGATAGCTAGGTATTGCTTATATACTACCTGAGTTTGAGATTTTGCAAAATACTTGATGTAATATTTTTTACCTTTCATTTTACTTGTGCATTTTTCATATTTTAGAATTTTGATACTTACCGCTGACTTTTATTAAAACTGTCTCTAAATACCCCCACCCATACGTATTAAATCGGTAGACCTTGGCTACCCCTGCTATACTAATGGGAGAATACTATGCTATTTTATGTTACTTTATGTGATTTTACAGACCAAAACTATTTATTGAAATCTATTGCAAATCGGTTACAGTTATCGATTCTTTCAGAGATAAGTCAAAAACTAAATGGGTTATTCTCAACTTAGCCCATTGGGGAAACTGGATAATAGACTACATGCTATAGAGATTAGCATGCAGTGTTATCATAGGCAATTTTATTAAAATTTTCGGGTAAAACCTGATGAATTATCCAAAAAACAAAATCAAGCTAATTGTAATCAGTATAATAGATACATTTAGCAATAAGAGTGTTTACTAATTTTTTACTAAATTGAAAGCAGAAAATGACACTTCTTATTTATTGTGATCCAGCAGTTGTAACTAATATAGGTAATTGCTGATAGAAGTTATTAAATTTCAAAATCTCCTAACAATTCTGTAAAGTTTAATTGTTTAATATATTTCTGTCTCCAAAGTCAATAAACATAAGATAAACAGGATATTTACACTCAACAAACAATAACCTATTTTAAAATTTTATCAACACTTGTATTAACTACTGTGCTATTAAACTAACATGTCTTGACTATTTGAGAGATTATGCGATAATTCTGTTAAATCAATATTACAGTCAATAACTTCTATTATTACTGTATAATCAAATGACTATTTGATACAAAAATGATTAAGACTTCGCAATATTAACACAAATATCTAACTTCAGGTTATTTCTCAGTAGTTTTATTTGCATTTATCCACAAATAACTTATCAATTAATTAAACGAAAGAAAACGGTAATCAAAATGTTTTGCAATAAAATGGCACCAAGGTTTTAAAAAACACACTTATAAAAATATTCCTTCCACTTTTGAATATTTAGCATGATGATGTAGGTTAAATATTTTTGTTTTTGAAATAAATATATTTCGCTCATATTTACCAAGATAATTGAAATGCCTCAAGAATTCCAGATTCTTGAAATAGCACATTGGCCAGATTAGGGACACAGCGATGATGGCGATGATAAACTTGCTGTTGAGATACCAATATTCACAGAAGTTGTCGCCATAGAAGGTGGCGAATATCCTATCGAATTGATCCCCAATAATGATCAAATAAGTGACACAAATGCCAAAACAAGAGGTCAATATTGTAATTGCGGCCAAATTCTTCACATTATTTCCACACATAGAGTAGAGTACCTCGTGATAGGAGTTGTCGCCCTTTATGTTCGAACAATAGACCAATATTAACATAGTTGACAGCAGAATACATAAGACCAGCAATTGTACGACTGTGGCCAGACCTATGCCACCTAATCGGTCATAGGCTACCGGATAGTTGAGTAAACCGGCGCCCAGAGCTGCGCTTACTAGAAGAAATCCGCCGGTGACCCAGCTGGCCCCACCGTGAATATGCTCCAGATATGAGCCCCGTCTCGCTGGTAATCCACCCTGAAGTCGATTCTTTTCCCTGTACTGTCGCAACAGAAGGGCAGAACTTTCCGAATAATCATCTGGTATTCCAAGATATTCTTCCCGAATACTCCTGAAGCGAATTGAATAAAAGTGAACAAGTTTATATTATACAATAGTTTACTAGATTTTATTATACAATCAAGTTTAGGAGTGTATAAATTTAGCATTTTAATTTGATGAAATTTTAACTATTTAATAATTATTTAAGTAAAGTATGTTACTTTTTAAAAATAATAGAATAAAAAAATAAAAGCCAGTAAGTTAAATTTTTACAAATTAAAACGGCTCGTGCTCCTTGCCAATTATATATGATTTTTGAAATAATATAAATAAATTAAAGCAAATTAAAATCGATATTACAGTTCATAATTTATTATTATTTCAAAGCTTTTTACTTATTGCCAAATACTGTAATAATAAAATAAATAATAAATATTTCGATTTATCAGAGAAGTTATATTAAATTTGACTGTAATTGATAAATGTGATTAATCTGTCTTATAATCGGTTATTTAACTTTAAATTTTAAAAATTTATGACATATTGAATAATAACTTTTTAAATAATCTAGTATTTCCAAAAATAACAAGTTTATAGTAACATTCTACTATAATATTCCTTAATTACTTGAAAAATGTTCTTGTTTTATGAACAACAAGAAAAATTAATTTTAATTCAAATTGTTTTGCAATTTTTGCTCATTTTATTTATTAATTCACCTGATTGTTAATGAAGCTCACAAATTAATGTTAATGTTTAGCTTGCTAAATGAGAAACAATACTTTCAAATAATTTAATTTATGAATAATAACCATAAAATTGTAAAAATAAAAAAAAAGAATAATTACATATTTTAAATATACCGGGACAGAATGTATTATCGGGGAACAAACATACCTTGCCATACTGTACTCAAGTTACTATGACAAAAAATGTTCACTGTTAATTTATTTCTATCTAACAATAGAAAGTTTTATGCACGATAAAAGAACTTAAGTTCTTCTTCACTTTTACTTTTCAAATTAAACCAGAACAAATTAATAGAATTAAAAATAATCTTAAGCATATCAAATAAATTAGTTAATTCTTGTTAATAACATAAACAAGAACTCACCCTAACTGCTTCTGACCGGTAGCCTCCATGGCGTGTATCGATTCAGTGATTGCTTGTTTAGTGCCTTCGATAACATCAGCTCTATCGGCAAACGACACGGATAGTCCATGTCTATGGCTCCGGGAAGATGTGTGCAGTTCATTATGCAATATACTATCACTTCTCATGAATTGCTCATTTTTTTGATCCATTTTTATTTTGAATAAATAAACAGTTAATTTACAAATAAGAAGAATAAAAAAAACTTAAAAATCTAATGAATTATAATCAATGATTATATCCTCCGTTAAATCACAAAACTCTTTGAACACAAGAAGTAAAATATAAAATACATTTTTGGTTTTAAGAATACATAAAAAGTCATAGAAATAAAAAAATTATTGAAAACTACTTCGACTTTTTTTTCTCTCAAACTTTTATTAAACAAAATATCTGTTTTAATCTTTACTACAAAATGAAATTAAATAAATTAACAAAAAATTTGATTTTACGCTTTGCTATAAATCACATACAACTCAATGTCTATTAGATTATTTGAATATATGTTTTTAAATTCTCAAAAACCACAACAATATAATAGTCCTCTTTGTGTCTAATGAACAGTTACTGTCTATTGGTATTTGTCTTATCAGATAATATAGCTGTTAATGTTTATTCAATAGATATATCATATATGGGTAAAGAATATCGTAAAAACTGTATATTTTTATAATTCGATACGTTTTATAAGAAACTGCTCTACAGAACTGAACAGCTATCTATTGAAATGTGCTGTATATATAAAATAACGGTATAAAATTTCTTATTTATTTTTCTTACTATTTCTCAAGCGATTAATCGATAATAACTATTCTATTGATTATTGTTTTTGGTATAAGTCCCAGTTTGGTTTATCCATTCTCAACAGTTAGATATGTACATATCTAAGGGAGTTAGAGGTAACAACTAGATTAAAAGTTTTTCATAACTTATATAATAGAGAATTTCTCATAACATTCTTGATTTTGAAAAATTTGTTCACTAATAATGACCGAATACAGTGTTACCTAAATAGTGTTTCTCTGTTAAACTGAGAAAAATGGAAAAATTATCATTTCAGGATGGTGATAAATTAAGTGACAACATTTCAATTTGTACCGTAAAATTTTTTTTAGGAAACTAACAGAATTTTCCCAAACTGTTTCGATTTTAACACATGTTCAGTAATCTTGGAAATCGCATATATTCTATAGAAAGTACATCAATCAATACAATGTGTGTTAAAGGAAAATATACGAATTTGAAAATTACTGCTCAAAGAAATACTTCTAATTTACAACAATTATTAAAATTTGATTATATTTAACAATCGATTTATAACAATAAGGAATTTAATTTATCTTTTCCAAGCTATAACCTCTAAAACGGCCAAGTTCTTCAGTTTCTAAACTCAAAAATAAAATTTTAATTTAAAAAATGACTATATGTTTTATTAATGCGCTATAAACCATCATGACCATATCTGATTGTTCTTATCCCTCACACTCAATGACTTAATATCACACTTGAATATTCTTATCGGAAGTACGATTCCGTTATATTTATAGTACAGATATATCTGCTGAATAAAAAATATCTATATATCAATTTTTCATTTTTTATCAAATGACATGATAAATTATAAACATAAAAATATCATGTTGAATTTTACACAAATATTTTTTTATTTTAAGAATATAGCGATTGTCAACATTTTAAATATTAACACATTTACTCGTTTTAAAGTGATTGGACTGTATGCTCTACGTGTGCTAGATTACAGCGGTTTTCTACAGTTATGTACACAATAAGCACAGTAGATGTGGATATTTGCCAAGACACTTACATGAACCCGACTGTAATATAATAAATTAAATATTTATTTTTGCCTGATTATTCCGAAATCTAGTGTTTATATTACAAAGTTCATCTGTAAAAACCTTAATTCAATATTGAATGGAATAATTTATTCCTACTCTTACAGAGACAATTATAATGTTATATAGTATCATGTTTGTTTAGCGGCCAACTACATGAAGGACATCCTGTCTGATAGGCAAATAATTAAATTAATTCAAGTAAATTTTTTTTTATCAAAATTTTTGAAATTCTTAAAAGCTAGAAATGTGCGCAGTCCTCAATAACAAAGTTAATAAAAAAAATTTAGGAGTCTGGAGGTCTGGGGATAAGATTTGATCATCATTTTAATCTAATTTAGAAAAGAGTTGAAAACTAATTAATTGATTTGCAATTTCTACGCCGACATCAATCGTGAAATCATTAATGATGGTGTGTGTGTATTATAGATGCTTACTCTTCTATGCCCAGAAATACACATTTAATCATGTTTTTTTGCTCAAGCTTGTTCGCTATCGTGGATAGAGGATAGGATTAGAAAAAAGGATAATATTTTATATTCTCTATAGTGTTTGCTATAGAATGAATTATTAATGATGAAAGTGTTTTAAGAAGATGCATTTATATTATACTAGGGATGGTCTAAGACCAGAATATAATACCCCCTGTTTTCGAAAACTGACCAAAATATCCCCCCCCCCTCTGTGATGTAGAAAAAATTATGTACACTTTCCTAAAAATTTTGAGAAAATGACGCAGACGGCGTCGTTTTTTAAGAATATTGTGTAAATTCTTAGAAAAATAACAGAATTTTACCTAAATTCTGTGAAATTCTTTTATAATCTAACTGAATTGACCGCAATTCTGTTAAATTTTGTCATTTTTATTTGAATTCTGCACGATCTTGATGATTTAAAATACCCCTATACCCCCCTGACTTTGAGTTCATTGGCCATCCCTAGTACTGATGTGAGTTTCAGAATCACAGATGGTATGAGGGTATTTTACAATCTTCAAAGTCTTGCAGAATTTAATTAAAAATTACGTAATTTAACAGAATTTAAACTAATTCTGCAAGATTTTAACAGAATTTTGACAAATTATGATGAACTCTATAAATACATATTAGAATTTTACTAAATTAAGCAATAATTTAATAAAATTTTGTTGTTTTCTAATAATTTAGACGGAACTTCATAGAACATTCCAAAAACGTCTCCTTTGGTTTATAATCAACTTAACTACTGTATGTTTATTAAATACAATTCTATGAAAGTAATTCAAAATTGTGGTAAATCTATATTGAAGTGATTTACAGTATATATTTCAAGTAGAAATGAGCATGAGAATACAAAAGGCATATCATTACTGCTAGATTGGGGCTCTAATGACGTTAGTTTCTCAACATATTTATTATAAAGAAGTTCTAAATGAGTCTTAAATTATTTCTAGATATGACTGAATATTGTTAAGGTTTGACTCAATTATTGTATAACTACGTCAATGAATGGATAGGGATTTTTAAGAATTCACAAGATCATATCGTAGTAGTAATACAGCATTAAAAATAAGAATAAAATTTAAGAATAAGAAAACAAGATAAAGATTAATAGAAACCAGATATGCCCTCATATGATTGCACGATAAAATCATACAGTCCTGTGTGATTTGAGGTCATAGTAGTGGGGAATTTTCAAATCAATACAAATGAATCTTTGATATCATCCTTGTATTGAAATTCTGTATTTTCTTATAAAATATTAATTTATTTAAAATAAAAGTTTGCAAAATATTTTATTTCCTGAAACTTTTATACAATAATCTAAAAATCTTTGTTATTGACAATTAATTGACGCATTGCTATAATCGTATTCTTAAACATAATCTATGATAAAATATAATTTCAATTATCTGAACGCAATTTAATTCACTGTTGATTTCTATTATTTATTTGGTCCTGCAACAAATAATAAATTTTATTTTCTAATATTACATTGATTATTTTAAGTATTAATTCACAGATTATAAGATAGAGCCAACATAATTGTGAGAAATATAATCTCAAATTATTACATATATGATTAAAGGCACTAGTTAGTGTTAAGTACCTTTCCAACCCTTCTATTGATTGTTGTAGTTTTGTCACGTCTTCATTAATTAGAAAGAATTTATCTTTACTAACTTGATGAGATTTCCAAGATCTTCGCAAAAATGCTGTCTTCAAAAAATGACCAAAATTGGGAAGAGTTTTGGTCCGTTTTTGCTTCTATTGTTTTTAGAATTAGGAACTATTTTTGACGTGTGTGCTGGTCTGGGTAAAAAATACTCTGCTAGGTGATAAATTCGAGGGTTTTACGGATAAATTTAATAGATTGTACAATCATGTTGAATTAATTAAACTTACAATGTACACTTTTGGAGAGCTTTCACCATTATGAATCTATATATTTCTAAATTAGTCTTCTGTGGTAAGTGGTCTGCGCCAAAGTGATACCGACAGGAGCGGCCAGAACTTTCACATATGTCATTCAACTCCTCACGTCATAACCTATGACTCATTGGCTTTCCAAAAATATATACTACTTTTGCTAATGAAAGTCCCCGGGGGTAGGAATGTCTTTTCCTAA
>JAQFXN010001684.1:0-14534 GCA_034693365.1 Liacarus xylariae
GTCATCTTATAAATCTTAAGAAATGTTGCTTCTTCTTAAAGCCTTTTTTGATTTATTCTCTCACATATGTTAATAACCTTGTTCATCTATAAATTGGTTAGTTTTCATATTAATTTTGTTTTTCAATGAAAAACAATCAGACATATTAAAGTCTGTGTATCGAAATTGGAAAACAATCTCAAAAAAAGTTTGTCTTTTACTGCTATAAAACATATTAATACTAATCATAGTTATAACTTATGACATCAGGTATTAAAAAATTTAGCACGTGTCTTGTAAATCTTTGTTATTCTTTAAAAATAGAAACGAATTCACATTTGATTAAATGAAATCCGGAACTGAAATCAGCTCTGAATTACATTAGTAATAGTGAAAGTTATTGAATTTATTTTGAACAAATCTTTTGTGCCGCTAAGTGTTTTTTCCCTTGAACAATAAAGATTTAGACCTGTCATTTACAAACTTATTTTTTAACTTAATAAATTTAAACAAGTAATACATTTAAAGAAATTGCTTATATAACTGAAATAATTTAATTGGGATATTAATTTACAGAGTATTGGATTTAATTAATTTTCATTTGAAAAATGTCAGCTTTTTATATATACATTAAAAATGTTTTCCTATTTTACATAATATTATTTATACCTTTAATTATGAATTCAAATACTACTTTTGAAGATAAGATAAATATTAACATCTATTACGCATCTTTATGTCCCTTTAGTCGTAAGTTTGTCAAAGAGCAAGCTATACCAACCTGGTATAATCTAGCACCCTTAATGAATTTACGATTAATACCGTTCGGCAACTGTTATATTAAACTCAAGAATCAGGATACATTTCCGCCACTAATTGATGTGGATTGTCAACATGGACTACAAGAGTTTATTGGAAATTCTATAATGGTACTTTCAAACGACTACAAAAATTAATAAATATTCGATTAAATTATTAGCATTGGGGAATTCCTTTTTCTGTTCAGATTAAAGAATTTAAACTAGTAATTTTTACAATAGGAGGCTATTTTTAATTTTTCTTTCTTGAAATGTCAAGGTATATGTAAACATGATACAAAATGAAAAATGCAAAGAGAGATGTATGCCAAAAATGAGAAAAGTATGTTTGGTTTAAAAAATCTAGGTGAGATTAGGGTATTTTCAATACAGTGTAATGTTCTTATATAAAGATAATTTGTGGCTAAAGTAGTAGAAATTCAAGATGATATATCTGTTGTCTTATATACTACGAAATGGTGGCAAATAAGAATAAATTATTGAAATTGATCTCATGTTATGAATACTGCATAAATTAAAAACACTAACAAATTAATAGCCAAAGTAATAAGAATCTACTGCATAGACGTCTAGGTTTTGCATATTTATATAATCAGTTAATGTGAATAAGTTATCAATATATATACCAGTTTTGTAAATTTTCAATCTATTTGATTAATTAAGTTTAAATCCTGTTTGTTCCAGGCATGTTCTCAGATACTGTTATCAGGAATCGAAAGCATCATGTTTATTGATTGCATGTTCAAGCATAGACACTGGCACAAACCAAAGATAGCTGCTTATGAGGTAACATTAATGATATTTTATTTATTTTTGCACAACTTGTGTTCTCTTTATTATATAAGTTACACTAACTTACATATCCTATTGGCTCTACTTATTTGATTTGAGATGATTATCGTTCCATTGAAATGAATTCCGATAATATCTCTGCAAAGAACACAACATGCACACTTTTCAAATACCTTTAATAACTTTATTAAAATTGTCTTTTTATATTTTGTAAAAATATGGATTCCTACATAATGGGTTAAGAACGGATTACCCTCCCTGTCATTTTGGCCGGATGCCCTAATAACAGGGGTAACCAAAGGAGAGCATAACCTAAATGCCAGTTAAATTTGAGATTTTTCAAAATACTCTCATTACTTTTTGAGCTGCAGCCTTTGTTCTTATTACCTTTTGTTCTTAACTTACTAACCATTGTACATTTTTCATATTTAAGAATTTTGTATACCAATAGCTAATACTTTGATCTTTAAAATTAATTATATTAGTTTTACACAAATAGACTCACCTTCTTCTGTTATGGGAGTGTAACACACAGTAATACACAGTTTCAATATAAAGTACATAACAAAAAATGTGTGAACATTTGAAAACCTTTTTTCATTGTCAACATAATTGAAAATATTTACATTATATTCATTTGGGATGTGCAGGGTATTTGCATTTTTATTGTTTTTTTTGTTACAAATAATTGAATTTATTTTATACAAGATTCCTCGATATAATTTCTAAATAACTATGATTAAAACTTAAATAGCATTAAATATTTTGAATAAAAATTTATTCAAGTTTGAAAACTGATTGATATTCAGCGATGATATATAAGAACTAGAATCAGATAAAAGATTGAAACTGAATCATATCTACTAATACTTCTCTCTATAGATTTCAATGGAGTTCAATATAGTTAGTATTAGTAGATATGATTCAGTTTCAATCTCCTATCTGATTAAATTCCCTAGATCACATCGCTGATAAGCATACGTAAAAATGATCAAGATCAATCATATATCTAACTTGTAAGTAGTACTGAATCATAGTTCCAAATTAGTTAGTTTAACTTTGATAATTTTAAATGATGAAGTAAAAATTAGCCGAGTTAATTTCTCCATATTGTCTGTCAACAAATATAAATATGGGGAAAGGAATGGAATGGAAAACTTTATTATCCTGAGAATGAACTTAACATTACAATAATGTTATTTTTAACTTCAACTCAGCTTTTTTAATGTATATAATTAACAATAAATATTAAAAATAACTAAAAAATCATATATAATTCAGGCAAAATGTAAGTTCCGTCAGCCCTAATACAGTAGAGGCACAGTTTTATTCACATTAAGAAAATCTCAAAACCAATTATAAACTATGATAGACTATGTGAATGTATTTCATTCTAAAACAAATCTATCATTGCCTGTTCTGATCATTTGAGGGCAAACAGCCAGTAGGGCTGCTGGAACTCACATTTTGATTTAATTTTAATAATAAAATTAATTATTAAATAAATTAAATGAAAGTCTTTTAAAAGTAGTAGCAGTCGATCGAATACTAAAGTGCATTAAACAGTTGAATGTGTTTATGAAAAAATAGAATTAATATAAAAATTATTATTTGGTTTAATTAGAGATATCTTTCGATTATCACTGATTCGAGCGCTCGAACGGGTCATCGAATACGTGAGAAAACTTTGCGATAAAGTCGAACTCATATTATGCAATTAAACTACAGTAAAATATTTCATTCTGTTTTCAGTTGACATCCAATTCAGTCTTAAGAAAAGCAATGTAAAAATCATCCTGAATCATAAAATTACAAAATTCGCTCCTGTACAAGCATAAATAAAATTTATCTACAAAGTTTTTAATATGATGATAGCGTATTTTTAATTTAAACTCCTTTTGTACCCTTGCACATATGACTTGAGCAGAAAATAATTTACTGCCAACAGTAAATTCATTACATTTACTACATTTGTTACAAATTCTTTAGAGCTTTATTTAGAAACTTAATTAATTATTTTTTCCTTTTTCTATTGATCACTAAAAATAATATCCCAAACAATTCAATGCAATTTAAACTAAACAAAACAAGTGCTGCCAAAGCGGGAAAATCGATTGGCAACTGATCGTCAATTGTTATACAACAAAACAGGGCAATGATATTCAATATATCTTAGGCAACGAAACCCGAAGTCTCAATCCGCCGCACTATTACGTGCCCTGGATTACAATCGACAACAAACACAACAAGACTAATCAAAAGATGGCTATGAAGGACATGAAATCATTTATTTGTCAACTCTATAAGGTTTAGTAATAGAAAATTATTTGGTTTAAAAAATATAAGAAAATAGTAAAGAAAAAATTTAGTATGTTTATATTCTACTTGATAAATAATTCATAAAATTAATCAACTGAAATAAGTTGTGAGAAAAAGTATATATTGGTTTTGTCAATTGTCATTTGCATAATTTTTCAATTTCAATGATTTTATCGAATAATTGAAATGCTTATTTTATTTTATAATACAGTTGTGATAGATTTCGAATTGTTTTGTGAAGGGATTAGTTATTTCTAAAAGTAGTGAACACAAAAATACAATAAGGATAGTAACATTCATTCATTTTCATAAACTGCGTTTATACCTCTCGGTGTAAGCCTAGTGGCCGAATGCTGAGAGTAGGACATCGACAAAAATAGAGATAGCTTAAATAGGCAACCAAAAGTATTCTAATATTCTAGTATGCGCAAATATATTTTTTTAGCAAATTTGATAAATTTATTATGTAAATCCATTGTCCATCCCTATTTCAAATAGGCATTTATTGGCAATATAAAACTTTTTTTAAATGCTTCTAAATATTTTATTTTTGTGCCTACAAATTCTGAAAGATCAACGATAAATTGGTAAATACTTCTGATTGTTCAAAATAAATGCCTTAGCTATGATAAAGTAATGTCTAAGAAATTCTTTCTCCTTCTAGAACAAGTAACGGACTATAAAATTCTAATTAAATTATTTAAAATTGCTATACAAATTGTTTTAATTCAAAACACTAATTATGTGAACAGAATATTCAAAACGACACAATATATATTTTCAAACAAATATTTACTTAACCAATGAAATCTCTATTCATACAAGTTTCAAAATAAAACAAAAATTATTAACCTAATTATCATTTTAAATATTTGGCTTTCATATTGATTCAAGAATATAGGAATTAAGTCATCATTTTTAGAGTAAAATAGTATTTCTGTATTTTATCACCTCGCTTTATTCGTTAGAAAATTAACAGACCAATAATAGATCAAATTTTATTCTACTCTTCTTTTAAGACTTTTCCTCTTAGTTGTTAGATTAATCAGCTACAAGTAAAGAAATATAAAATTACAGATTAGCTGTTATAGTTGAATGGATTACTTTAATAGAAAAATTATGTCCGCACTCTATTCTTATGGTGGATTAGCAGATATTTTTTATAATTATGTTAGAGGCGGCTCTCTTGAAAGGATTTCGCTATTAAACTTAATTTCAGCGATTAGTCATTTCATATATAACTTGTACAATGAATGTTACAGAGCTTACACTAGAATATACTGTACATTAGATAAATAACAAAAAAAATCCATTATTAGTTATTTTTAATAAAGCAGAATGAGATTATTATTTTTCCTGGACAAATAAGGTAACGACAATGAATAAAAAAAACAAATTATTTCCTAGATAAACAACTCCAGTCACATTATTTTTTTTTGTATTTAATTTAGGGGTAGCCAATTAGGGATATAGCCTAAATACCCTCCCGAATATGAGATTTTAGAGAATAATCTTCCTGACTTTTTTGCGTATCAAGCAAATTTTTTTTAATCTATATCATATTGTGCATTTTTCATATTTTAGAATGTGAATAAATTTTATATACCTCCTCAGACTCAACCGATCTTGGCTACCCCTGATTCAATTATATGAGAATATAATATTTTTTATTAACTCCTCAAAAATATCATATTTTATTACACTTGCTTATTTTTAAGAACGTTACTTAATATTTGTAATAAAATATCTTTGTTATCTTTTAGGGCCCAAAAGTAGAAGAATGTAAATAACATTTATTGTTATGCAAATGGATTATTCAACTGAATCGTATGCATTGAGGCATTTCTGTTTAATCCCTGTCATAAACAGATACTTAGAATCTTTTTTATTTTGGTTTTAATAGTCATATTTTTAAAAATATTCTCTTTGTTGAAAATGTAATTTAATAACTTTTAAAAAATAAAATATTTAATATTGTTAAACAAATAAACAAAGCTAATAATAGTATCATGCAATTATATTTAATTTATGTAGCAATCGAATAAATGCACTCGCGCTGGGTTAAATTTTTCTCTCAAATTAACCTATGAAAAAACAGGTATCAGGACAAAACATAGAATAACAAAAACATCAAAAGATAAAAACATCAAAAGATAAAAACATCAAAAGACAAAAACATCAAAAGACAAAAACATCAAAAGATAAAAACATCAAAAGACAAAAACATCAAAAGACAAAAACATCAAAATACAAAAACATCGATAAATAATATATTGGCCAAATTTTTTTTTATTTATTCGTGGTAAATGTGAGTAAGGTAAAACTAAAAAATTGTCTTCGGATTGAAAAGTAATGGATTTATTTTGAGAAATTTTCGAAGGACAAAGTATTTAGGCTACACCAATAAAAGGGAGATAGTTTTAAAATAAATTCACAAAAGCTATATTTTATATTACTCCTTAAATATAGTTACAATTCTTTTTACAGATGTTTAGTATCCATTGCTTATTTTCTTGAAAGTCATACATTAGTATATCAAGAAATTTCGACATCTCCATTTTGTAATAGTACAGAATTAATTAAAACAGCATTATTTTAAATTTAACAAACCATGTATTGCATTGAAGTACTGCTTAAACTCAATTATTCTCCTAATATAAGATTGAATTTCGAAATTAGAAACAAAATTCTATTCAAATAATTCATGTGAATGTATTACACAATACAATATCAAATTACAGATATAATAATATAAAATGCAATATCAAAATGTATGTACAAATTATCACTCCCTCTAATCTAATTCATAACTAATAATAAGTAATTTTTAGATAAACATAAGATATATTTTCGGTGTATTATGTTTTGAAACAATCTATATATTAGGAGAATGTGATAATTAATGCTCTGTTCGATAATTAGAGTATAACACTGAATATGTGATATCATAGTACTTGTGCGGAGAAATTCATACACTATTATCATGTAATCGCACTGCTATTCGAACCTCTATTAATAATAATAATAATAAGTTTATTCATAATAATGTGTCAATGAATACATAGAATCACAATAAATCGATTTCACATTTTGCTAAAAAATTTTTTTAAATTAATTCCATTTCGAGTTTCTTTAGACAAAGAATTAAATAACTTTGATTCGTCGGATAGAGGAATGTTATAAAATATCTGTTATTAAAATGTAACGAATCAAAGATCAATTCAACTAAAATCGTATAAATTATTTTAAACCTTTAATATCTTGAATGAAAAGTCAATTATAATAGTAATAACTGTTTGTGAAAAAAATGAATGAATAGTTGTATTCATTAAAATAAAGGGATATTTAATTAAAATATTTTCAACTAGACAAAAACAAAGTTAATGCTTATAAGTTTAATATATTCTGATAAATAGGAAATTATAGCATATATTCTGAATGATTGATAAGAAAAATAATGGTTTAGTTGTTCTATTAAAGTATTATTTAATGAATAAAAATTTAGACCAAAAAATTGTCTTTCTTAATATTCTTTAAGTACAATAACGAAATCAAATAATTGTCAAGTTCTTTTTATATTAATATCTTCTATCTTTAAAACAGTCAATAAATATGCAAATTATGAAAATACAATCTTTTTATGTAAACTAAAACAACTAAACATTCGTGAATTAAATATGTTTTTTCAATTATATACTTAAATCCAATTCAAAACATTTGATGTTTCACTACTCCATATGAAAATAATGAGTATATATTATAGTTTAGGTTTATATATCTCAGGCACACAAATCGGTCGATTGAGAATAAAGGGAGTGGCCAGGGCTAAAACTATTTACTCTAAATAGCTCAGAGATCATGATTATTATATAATAGACAATGTCAACCAAAGATAGGATAAATTCGTTTATGATATACGAATAGATTCTGTAATAAAGAAAACATTTCTAACTATTGCCAGGTCTTGAGTGGCGAAGAAAATATGGCTTTTTTCTATTCTAAACCATAATAGGGGTCGAAATAAATAATTTGACAAAATCCTAGGGTGCGCTCGTAAACCTAAGCATAAATTCTGAGAGTTAAATTCTGTAACTTTTTAGAACTTAACTTGTTTTATAGTCTTTAATGAATTATTTTACCCCACGATATATATATCGTTGGAAAGCGTATGACGAGACGAATCAAACAATATATAACAAAGAGCTGGCCACTCCCGTCGGTATCACATAAGCGCTGGCCACTCACCACAGAGGAATCATTTTAAGATAAATCGATTTCACTTTGAATCAGCTTTCCAATGTGTATCATTGGAAAGCTGATTCAAAGTGATTCAATATATATATTGTGTGGTAAAATATTTCACCAAGACTATAAAATTTATCAGGTTATAAAAAAATACAGAATTTGTCCCTTAGGTTCACTTTAGAATTTTGTATGCTTACATATTTCGACCTGAATTATGCTTTAGAATAGAAAAAGCAGCTTATTTCTATTACCACTCACGGCCTGGCAATTGTAAGAAATACAGTAACATTTGGCTGCTATTAGTGTTAATTCATTGGTATATCTCTTATTTAAGTTTCAATTTAATTGGTTGTCTTAATTAGGGTTCAAGAAAATTAAATCGTCCAAAGGGCACATGTATTCAATAATTCAATCGCAGATTTAAACTGTTATTGATTTTTCAATAAAACTTAGTTTTGATAAAAGTTGAATAGAAAATCATTATTTGAATGTAATAATGAAAAAATGATTAAATTGTTTGAACCAAGAGCAATTTAAATTAATAATGAATTTCAGTGAATTTTAACTTAAATTTAATAAATGATAAGAGCTAAATAAACCTTTTTGTAAAAAAATCTGAACATGGCTAATCTAGGGATAGATAATGAACTCAAAGTCAGAGGGTATAGGGTACTGATAAGAACCTAAGTCACGGGGGGGGGGGGAATAAGGGAGAGTATTTTGCAATCGTCAGATTCTTGCAGAATTTGATTAAAAATAACGTAATTTACAGAATTTAGACTAATTCTGGAAGAATTTAAAAGAATTTGACATAATTTAGCAAGAATTTGACAAAGTCTGTTATTTTTCTAAGAATTTTGACCAAATTTCACAGAATATTTTAAAACAGCGCTATTCATGTTATAAACTTTGCCAAAATGATATGGTCCTTATTTTAACTTCATCACAGGGAGAACATTTTGATCATTTTTCGAAGACCATTTCGTATTTTGGTTATTGCCCATCCCTGGTTTAATCATAATGTGTCTATAAAATGTGTCAAATAATAGAAAATCAAAATCCTATCCCATTTCATTGGATGGATATTTGGGAATATACTTTACAAATAATATATAAATCAAATATTTAATAATTTTTTATAATTTATCTGTGAATAGGAGTTACTCAAGAATTAATTTAATTCTTGTTTAAATTTCAATTCTGCAAAAGTAAACGTAAAAAGAATTTTCGTTTATTTGTAAATTATTTATTCTCTCATTCAATACCATTCTATTAAACTTACGATTACTTTGAAAAAAATATTCTCAAATCCAAATGTTGTGTTCGTAAAGGAAAAAAACTACAATTCACTATTTATATAATAGCCAAACCTTGGACGGAACCCTTATCTACTGTAGTATCTGTTACTGAGATTCTCAAACTATTCATCTCTAATATGAGTCACGAATTTAAAAATAAAATATATCCTATGCCTAACGAATTTAGAATTAATTCAACACTTTTTTTTGTTAGAAATGTATAGAAGAGTCTCAATAATGATATGGTTTAATGGTTTTTGTGATACTTGTTATCGTTTGAGGAAACAAAGGGTAGAAAAAGAAACTTATGTTAATCACACAAATGAAGCTAAATATTATTCAGCATTATATGCAATCTACGTATAAATGTCTTTTAGGTATGTTCTTGAAAGCCGTGCCCACGAAGGTGTGCACAGAATTAAATGAAAATATCTTAATCTTATTTCTAGGAATTCATTATTTCAGTTTATAAGTAAAATTCAATTAAAAATCAATTAGATATGAGTTATTCATAAAAAAAAGAAATCTTAACTAAACTGAATAATTCCGAGCCCTAAAGGCTATTAATCTAATAGTAATAGAGAGTTTTCTAAATTTGCATAATATCTAAAACATTTTCTATTAATTTGAATAAAATTTCAATTTTTCTTAATAAATCTAAACTAAAATTAGATTTTATTTTTGTGACACTTGTTGGCGATTAAACATTTTAATTACATTTAAGTCATATTAAAAGTTATCTTTTTTTTAATAAATATTAAAAATTTTATTTATTATACATTTATAGTCGTTAAAAATGATTAGAAAAATCCTTAAAAACCTCTTTTCTTCAGTCTTTTAAATATATTTTCTTTTTTTCTTCTTTTTTTGAGATTATATGGAAATCTACAATAAGTCATCAGACAATAAGTTTTTTTTAATTAAATTTCTTATTCAAAAGCTTTTGAGAATTGATTACAGGTTAGAAAAAAATTCGATCAAGATTTTGGTGGAGTAATAGATTGAAAATAAATGCATAGAAAAATACAAAAAAGTTATATAACTAACAGAATAGAAGAGGTGAAGAAAGCTTATTGATTTAGCAATATTTTAAGGCATTCTTCAAATTCAGATCTCTGTTCAAATTGTGTGCACTGATTATTCATAGATGAATTGCAACAATAGTGTAATATTTTGCGCTTTAAATTCTAGAGATCACAGCCAACTGTGGATAAAAATAAGAATATATTGTAATATTGTATTCAGGAATAAAAAACTATTGTATAAAACGCTTCATTTATTTGTAGATTTTCGCTTCAATAAAAATCTCTATCACGTGTTTCATAAGTAATTTTTTTCTCTTATTAATCGATACATTCATTTCGATTTATTCAGATTTGAAACACTGATATTCAAGTGTTTTGATTAAAAAGGAGGAATTTTTCATCACGAATTCCAAATGAGATCTAAAGATATTTTACTTTAAATATTACACAATTATGATAATATGCATGCTAGGTTCTAATGGAGTATTTCTACTAATTCAACAAAAATTTACATAAATTTAGAAATGATATCATAATATAAGAAATGTTTTAAAAATTTCATATAATATGTGGTGTATTTCTAAATAATTTAATCATAATTTAACGGAATATTCTTTGAATTAGAAAATTGGCACAATCGTACAGGGGTTGGTTGAACATTAGCCAGCAATTAGAAGGGGCAATTATAAATTATACTCTTTGTGCGCATCTCTGATTTTCATAGTGAAACTTGACTACGGGCTGGAAAGGCTGGCAATTTGTAGCTCCAGAAGCCAATAGGTTTGAGTGAAATTACACTTAATCAAACTCACCATAACATCTGAATCGGTAATTATTTGAACAATTTTTCTATTTGGAGCCCAATATCTCTTAGCTTTTAGTTGCAGTGGTATTGGACTCATACATGAAATCGAGAATAACTAGTGTTTAGCAAATAAGCGTTTGCTGTTATAAGCATTTAATTAAATTTAGACAACATTTGCATCAGACATACGGTACTGGAAATAATGGAACATTTGTGTAACTAATACTTGTCAACAATTAGATCCAATGTTTTTGGACACAATTTCATTTTGTCCATTACTTACATTATAAGAAAAAAGTTTAGTATTAAAAATAAAATCAGAATTTCATTCACTAAATCCTTAAAAATCTTTGTAAACATAAAATTAGATTCTATTCAAAGGACAGAAAATTCATTAATTATTTAGTGAAAATGTTTTTCTAATAACTGAATGCATTATATAATCTTAAAGCCAATAATTTAATATAATATATGTCTGGAGGGAAACACATATTTTTGTCTCTTATAATAACAAAACTCTTGCCTTTGATTTACATAAAATATTTACAAAATTCAATTAATGCACTCCTTTTGTATTCGTCAGACGACATGAATCGATTGAAAAGATAAAACTAATACAAGAGCTCTACTAAATGGGAAGAAACGGAATAATTGATTGCAATAATTCAATAGTAAATGCCATTTGATTTTGCCTGAATTGGTCAGAGGTTTTTATTCCTGGTCTCTCCTTTTATTAAGTAAGCAAATAGTGTCTGTTGTGTTTGAATTCCCAAATAAATATGTCAACAGATTTCAATTTCGACGATAAAAGCCATTCACCAATCGCTCTATTAAAGCACTATTGGATCAATTGTGAAGAGTGGCTCTAAAAAAGGTAATCTGTCGTAAAAACCAGTGAGAGTTTGGCAAAGAATACAATGTTTGACGAGTGCTCTTATCTACTCAAATGTCATATAACACCCGATGTATATAATAAAATAACAAGTTTTGCATCTTGTCTTCCAGTTCTGCTCCTCAATCAAGAAATAGAGAATAAACCATAGATTTCTAGTATAAGATAACAAAATTATAATAAACTACTTCTCCAGTGAAAGTGTGACTATTTTACTAACAAAAAAAATAGTCAATTCGGAGCGCATTTAAAATTTAAATGAGTATAAAGTAGTTTAATGTTGACATAAGAGAAATGGAGACTTTATGTGTACGTGCGATATGTGGCCAATAAGTCCCCATATATTCTTATATTCCTGTAGTTTGTTTTATTGTCTGCAAAATATATTCTGCAGAGGCTATGGAAAAAAGGTTGTAAAATAGTGTCGACACATATGCCGGCAATGGATTCTGGATTCCAGACATTCAAAGCAAATGACTCTCCGATTGAATTGAATGTTTGAATATTGAATAATAAAAAGGTTTTTATTATTAAAACTAACAAAACTACACTTTAACTCAATGCATACCAATGTCTGTGTATTTACATATAAATAATTAAAAAAATACCACAACTTCTACATATTGTGCGTAGTTTAGGGCAAAATATTACAAAAAAAGCTAAAATACTTAAACATTCCTTTAAGGCTATTGTTGTGAAGCTATTTGAGTGAAACTTTTTCTGCCTCAGAAATATTTTTATTACTTTCGAAGAGATTCTTATCAATAATTTGTACAAAATTTCAATAAAGAAAAAAGGAGAAAATAAAATTCTGAATCGAATGGGTTTTATTGTTGATTAAAAAATCATCGCCAGTTCATGACATGGTTTGCAAATGAGTGAATCCCATCTAAAGTTTCTATGGAGATGTGAACGGATAGCCAACAAAACAAACAGCAAGTCCTAGTTTTTTGTGCCACTTTGCCATTTCACGGTCGGATATGTTTTAATATACAAGACATACAGCTATACTACTCTATGCAACTCATACAGACATACACTCCAACACATATATCATACACAGAGTATAGTAACAGAATTGTCGCATCAAAAAAACCCTAATATCATAGGAGAAAATCTAAATAATTATGCATTGAATCGAATATAAAGGAAAGTAAAGAAAAATATATATAATGAATAATAAGAATATTTGGTCCTAAAAATCTGATTAATCGATAAAAAGTGTATTAAAATTAAAGAATAATAACAGATTGAAAGCATTGATTAGAGTTTACATATGATTAAAATTGGCAAACGTCGGGGCATTTATTCCTTCTTGATTTCAATGTTTTCTGTTCGCTCTGTCTCTTACGATCACTTCATATTCAATTCATTTAAAGCTTTCGTTTTAGGGCAAAGGGATGTAATTCCTAGGCATTGATTCCAATGCTCTAAAGTTATAATATAAAAGAGTGCGCTTCAAAAAAAATAGAGAGGAAATTGAGTGAATCAATAAGGAAAGCAAAACCTGGAGTTAAGTAAGCTTTTGCATTGAGGCAACTAAATAGAAGAAACACTAACTCTAGTCAGCAAAAGGTGAGAGAATTCAATGTGCTTTCGATATATACCAGAATACAGAATATATATATTTGTGTGCAATCATTTGGCTCTATAATAGTGAGCAACACATATACATCTACTGCCACTCGCTTTTATAATCGATTCCTAACTTTATGTGTAAATGGGCTGCCATTGAATATGTCATTCCATTTACGAATAAATTCTATCGTATTTTTGTCTATTTATTCATTGATTCATTGATTATTTAATAAAAATAGATTTTTCTATTGTCTGCTCATATGACGGCTCAATTAGCAAAAGTTAAAACCACTGGAAATAAATTCTCATTTGTTATTTGATGGGAAAGGGGTTCCATAAATATTGATAAACATAGTAAAGATATATTGTATATACACTACACTACACATACAGAGATGTGAATATTCGTGAATCACAATTAAGATTCTAAAATTAAACCAAAGATTCAACGTTAGCTATAAATACTGCTTTATTTATAGTGCATTTACTTATTTTGTACTTAATATGACTCAAGAATATGACATCACTCGTCACTCCTAATGGATTAATGGATTAAGGCATTGAAAAATTTCAAGGACCTGAATATATCCTTCGCTCATCCATAATATACTCTTTGTCCATTGTCTATTTAGATTAGGTTATGTCGAGTTAGCATTAATAACCAATGAGTTCAAAATTTTCATATTATTCCTCTTAAATCGAAGGTTCTCTGTTCAACGAAAATTACTTCAACGAAAATGATTTTAACGAAACTTATTTCAACGAAAATATTTTTAATGAATG
>JAQFXN010001685.1:0-14534 GCA_034693365.1 Liacarus xylariae
GGAGAGAGAGAGAGAGAGAGAGAGAGAGAGAGAGAGAGAGAGAGGAGAAGAAGAGAAAAAAGTTTGTTTTTGTGTTTGGATTGAAAAATAACAACAAATGCTAACTATTTTTCTACTCTTCTCTTCTCTACACTTCTTCTTCTTCTTCTATACAATTCGTGATTACTAACTAATAGTGAGAGCACTGGGAGTTTAGAAGTAAGGAGAAGATCGGGAGTAGAAGAAGAAGAATAAGAATAAGAAGAAGCATAAGAAAAACGATTAACCAAAATGAGGCCCAGAAATAACTTTACGATAAGAGAAATAGGAGAGAGAGAGAAGCAATGATTAGGTCCGCACATAAAATATATAACTACAGTCAAAACTAATTACTGAAACCTATAAAAAAAAAGTTTTTTTTAAACATAAAAACAACTTTTTTTCACTACAAAACTCTAAACCCGTTTATAAACGCAGTATTTGTTTAAAGAAAACTTATTTTATTAAATAATATGCGAAAAAAGTTTACTTTAAATCAATTTTCAGACATTGATTTTGAGATTTTCTTATTTTTTTGAATGACAAGTGTTTTTTTTTCTTTTGGGGGGAAACAGATATTATGTTTTTTATTATAGGTATCTGTGCTCTGCTCTCTTACACAATGATTATAGGTGTATAGGACGGTGTGTGTGTGTGTGCGGTGTGGAGAGCACAGGTAAGTAAGAATAATTTTTATGAAGCGTACAGAAGAAGAAGAAGAAGAAGAAGAAGTGGAGAGAAAAAAGTCATTAAAATATTTTTTGATGCGCTGTTGAAAACTGGATGAACAGCTTTTAAGGCACAGTCGATATGCACACAGGTATATAAAGGTGTATATGTGTATAATACCTGTGTGCAAACAAAATAATTTCCAGCTACTGTATTTTTTCTCCTCTATGCATGTTATTTAACATACTATCAAAAGCCTGTTTAGCAATGGACTGAACTTTGAAAGCTGTATAAAATTTATAATTTATATATTTTTGAAAAAACAAGTGAATAAATGTTTTTTAATAAATTAATTTATTTCTCAATGCATTTCATATTTTAATTAATGATTTTCTTGTTTTTTTTTATTTTGTTGCAATAAAAGCTTTAATATGAATAAAATTTAAATATTTTTCTCCAAACTGTATTCATGTGTAAACATAATTGTTGCTGAAGTGCACAAACACTTTTAAGTTTAATTGACCTTGCTGGTTTCTTAGAAAATTAGAAATTTATCAAGTTTCTTTATCAGAATAGAACTAGTTTGATATGTAAATATACTATGTTATAATTAATGGGCTAGTTGTTATCTTTATCGATTTATTATTCAAGGATGTAGCAGATCTTAAATAAAAAAATTGATCTTTTGCAAATTAAATAATTAATTTTAAAAAGTTTCATTGCTAATTTTTTAAATTGCTCAATATCTAAACTACAATGCTAATTTAATTACAAAATTTATTTAAATATAGTTATACTAGCTAATTAAAATTTTACTATAAATAAAGATCAAGATCAGAATATTAATCTTCTCAAGAGATGCTTAAATTTCAAAAATCATTTATCTATAAGAGATGTAAAATAATGAGAATAATTATTTCCAATTATTCACAGATATTGTTAAGAGACAGTATTTATTCAAAAATTAATATAATCTGATAATAAAAAAAATTATTTCCAATTCTTTTATATTCAAAAAAATATGTTTTCTTTTCCTCCTTTTTAATTCACGTTCACATCTCAAGAATCTCAACAAAAGCATTCCATTAATATTATATAAATATGTATATTTGAATAAAAAATTTATTTTATTATTTCTCTCCCCTATTATTCCTGGTTTTGCACATTTAATCTTATGCTAACCTCTACTGAATCAAAATGAATAAATAAATACTACTCCACAGACACAGTGCGTTAAGATATATAAGAATAAAATAACTGCAATAGGAATAAAAATAGAGAACAGAGACGACCATTGGTGAAACTAAATGAACAAACTACAATGTTAATTTTAGCTCAGAAACTAACAACTACCTACTAAATCTGCTAAATTATGCAATATTCTATAAATAATAGTTTAAAACTAATCATGTAACTTATTATATCACATACAACAGCCGTGAATTTCGGCGTTATCATCTAGAATATACCTTTTGAATATAAACCATCAAATAATAATATAGGCTCCATGTAGACTTATGTGTCATTTTATAACCTATTTCTGATGCGATTGGTTAAAATCCAAAATTCGTGATTTAAACATCCTATTTCAATTACGTTCTCCTGGATAATGCCCAGAATTCTAGGCTGTTGCATATAAGCATGTTAATTAGAAACAAAAATATCACTGTTGAAAGTATCCAGTATATTCTATTAAAGTTGTTAATTTTATCATGAATGCTTAATTTTAATTGCAATTTTAGCAATGTCCGTCATGATTAAAATTATGCTATCTTGGCCATCTTTGGTGCATAAGAAAACAAAATAATAACAAGAAAGAATAAGAAATCTCGATTCTATTATACCTTCACTATATATCTATTCAACTACTGGCGCTTTATTCCACGAATTGCCACGAATATAAGGCACATCATATATATGGCCCAATTTTTTTCAACAACTTTTCCCAAACATTTCTTAATGCTCTTATGGAACTACTGGTGCCGAATATGTTATCAACACATTTAACAGCAGTTTTTTTCTCTATGTATTCTCGAGCAGAAAAAAAATATATATACAACTACTCCTCCCAAACCGCCAATTCCTTTACACTACCACAAGAACAAAACACATACATAACCTAAAGCATAGGGCTATATAATAGACACACGAATGGTTAGGTCGAGAGTGTGCTCTCTCTCTCTCTCTCTCTCTCTCTCTCTCTCTCTCATCACTAAATAGAGTATAGATTTTTACACTAAAGTAAGTGAAAGAGAGAGTAGTTTTACTTTTGTTTTTGTTTTCGCTCTTTACTCGAGTACTAAACACAGATAGGGAGAGAGAGAGCACAGGGAGATAGGAGTTGGAGAGGGTGAGAGAGAAGCAGAAGAAAGACCACAGAAACTACACACTACTAACTACTTAACTGACGGAGCAATAGCTTAGATATATATAGAGATAACTGTATTCAGTGGTTCTTATATATGATATATAAAGAGAAAAAGACTATTATATTAGAGAAATAAGTGAAAAACCCTTTTATATAATGTTATGTTATATACAATACACTACTCTTATATAGAGAAATGAAAGAGAGAGCACTGATAGATATGACTGTTTCTGTTATCAATGGTTGGCCAGAAAATTTGTGAACATATATCTATAGACTACTTGTGCTATTGATATATCTGTGCGGACACAATAGACTATATATCAGACGCGTTGTGTTTTGTTTAGTATATATTCTGTATATTCTCTCTCTCTCTCTCTCTCTCTCTCTATATATATATGTTCTGGTATTTTATCTATCGGTGCTCTTCCTTTGTTCTGTGCGTGTGTTGGTCTCCATTGAGAGATCAAGAGTTAGGGGCCATGTAGTGGAGTGTTCTTCACTGGTCAGCCAACTGTGACTTTATTGATATGATTACATTACCGGTGCTCTTCTCACTGCACTATTCCTATTCTCTATACACTATTCTGAATACATAGCTATGTTTTGTGTGCAGTCGTTGAGTATAATCAAAGCTATTTATAATGAGAATGTCTGCTCTCTCTCTCTCTCTCTCTCTCTCTCTCTCTCTCTCTCTCTCTCTCATCTCCTTTTCTCCATTCCATTCATTTGAAAGCATAATATAGTTTCTGATGAAATGCTCTTTTTTCTAACAATTATTAATTACTTATTTTTGAGTTAGAATTTTGTTTTTCCTGTAAAGAAGTTTAATTGAATCAAAACTTTATAACCAAACACAATATGTTGGCATTTAATTTTAATGAGATTTGTCAAATCTATGAGGATGTACAGGGGTGGAATTGAAATTATATTATAAATTAAATATACCATAGTTAAATATTTATGAAATATATATTGGCATGACATTATTCATCAAAAAATTAACCGGACTAACCAATCATATTTACTATTAGTAAATTACTAATAAAATGAATCTCTTATATCTAGTAAAATTTATCAATTTCCAATTAACATTGTCAATATAATTAATATCCAAATTTTATAATAATAAGCTAGCTAATGTCTTAAAATAATTTTTCCTTTAGATAATTGCTGAAATATAAATTGTGAATTACATTCAAGCCTATTTACTTACCAGAACCAATGTAAATGTACCATTCTATTAAATAACCTAAAGCCAATTCTATTCAATAGAATAGTTATTTTAATTCAATTATTCGGTAAAATAAATTTAATACAAATATTCCGTTATTCAACATAGTATTATACCACTCCCTGTCGATTGAACTAAACCCCTGAACCCCTGGTCACAAATCGGAAATAATCCGAATGTCAATCAGTGATGAATTACTGTTTACATTACCTCACTATTAGTGATTTTAACCAAAAAAGTCAAGCATAGAATCGATAAAATAATTATTTCATAAATATTTACAGTTTTCTCGAGAAAACAAAAATAAATTCAATTAGAATTAAATTATTTTCTATTTTCCTTCAATAATATAGAATATAATTACTAAATAACTAGCATTTAATAACTCAATTGATAGAATTGAACTTTTGAAGAGAGAGATAGAAAATTCTCCCTTTTTTTGGTTGTCTTCCGATTCAGGAAATTGTTCTTTCAATTAATTTCAAATCAATTACTTATCAATCATTTAGTATTTGTTTTTTTTTGGCGATCAAAACATATGACAATTATTTATCAATAATAGTCTCGATTTCCTCATTCAAGACATGGAATAGTCATAGCATTAGTTGAATTACAAATTAAGCACTCATTCAAACACTACAAAAAAAATCTGAATTAGAATTTCAAACCCAAAAAAACAAATAATTCTTTAAATTCTTGAATTAATTCAATCGTTTAACGAAATGATGATTTCATATCTTAAACACACGGAATATTGAAATTAAAGTTTTTCTTACAGTTTCTCTCTCTCTCTCTCTCTTTTGCATAAAAAATTGAGTATCACTGAAATGCCAGTATAGGCAGCGATTGCAGAATCCCATCTCTGTCAATTGGTAACGATTTGTCAAGGTGTTTTTTATTTTGTCAATCTAACTGTCCTTTATTATTGGTGAAAATTTCAATCTTGTAAGTTGTCCTGTAATGTCAATGCTTCAAAAAATTTAATAGATGTGTTTTTCTCCTAGTAGCATTGACATTAGAGAAAAACAACCAAGCTAACTAGATTTGATATTATACTCACTAGTAAGCTGTAGGAAAGCTAGTTTGGTAAAATATAATAAATTTATTTAAATCATATTCAAAAAGAGAACAAATTGCAGCGGAGCTGCTAAATCTGCCTGTGCTGCTAATTCAGTTAAACCCTCGAAACAAAAAAATTTCAAATCACATAAAAAATTAATTCATATTTAATTTTGAGAACAAAATACAGGGAATAATAAAATAGATTAAGTTCTTAAAGTCATATTAAATCGATAGGTGTGGGCACTGCATAAATAAATATGAAAAACGACCTGAGCTCTAATCTAAACTGTGCATACAGTAGAATATAGAAGTAGAAGAAGAAGAAAGAAAAAAAAATTAAAATATGTTTTTAAATGACAAAAAACAATTAAATATAGTGTTTATGTAAAGCCATATAAATTGGTGGTTCACTGATGTGGCGAACGCTGTATAAGAATATTGAGTTTTAGGCGAATATTATATATAAGAAGTGTATATTATATTATAATAAATATATTAAATTCTGTGCTCTTCTAGTATAAGGAAATGGAACAGATTGAATTTAGTAAAGACACGCAACATAATTGAGTGTTGAGAGAACAATATTATAGAATTGATCTCATTCTTAACATGTTTAAATGTTGGGAAAACAAAACAATTCTGCTGTTGCTTTGCTTTTCTCTGCTATGATAGCTGACATTAAATATAATGAACAAACTGTTCTCAGACAAACATTAATGTTTGGAGATTATAGATTTTTTTTATTCTGGAAAGATTTCTGGATAATATTATATTGTCAAAATATTTAGCTTATTTAATTAAATAAATAGCCATATTAATATATTTTCGGTATTTGATAAATTTAGCTAAACTCTATTTGGTTTTCAATCATTGCCATGTTGAATTGATATAATCTGAAAAAATCACTGTAGATCAATTGATTAACTCCTATAGTCTGCAATGTGTAAAATCGATATCGTAATCTAACTATCATAAAAATTAACTTCAAATTATATAACATAATACCCCAAAATATTACGCCCAAATGGCCCTATGTAAAAAAGTTATAATTTTTTAAAAATTTTCTTTTAAAGTTTCTTTCCTGTAGTTAGTAAATGATAATATTCAATTTACACTATATTTATAATTTACAGTTTGTAATTGTATTGAAAAATATTTGTGAAATATATAAATGTTTAATATTCATTTCAATAATTGTATACAGTTTCTTAATTTTTAAAGGAATATTAGTTTAATTTATGAAGCTGTAACATATAAATTGAGAATAATTATTTTCATTTATATACTTTATCAATAAAAGAACAAACATTTAATAATAAATAGATTATAAATTTAATATTATTATTTGTCAGTTACAGGAAAGAAACTTTTAAAAAAGGTTTTTAAAAAATTATAACTTTTTTTAAAAGGGCCATTTGGGCGTAATATTTTTGGATATTATTTTAGACACCTTGAAGTTAATTATTATGATAGTTAGATTACGATATCGATTTTACACATTGCAGACTATAGGAGTTAGATAAAGTCATTAAATATTCTAGTTACTAAAATATTAATTGTAAATTAAAATATTAACAAATATGATTAATGAAAGTTTAAAATAAGTTTATAATTTCATCATTGTGAACGCATCTGGAATATTATAGAATATTGGTCTTCAATTGCAAATCCTAACAATTAAAACTTTAATGTAATTTACATTGAAGCATCATTTTAAATAGGACACCATCTACAATCTGTTATCACTTTTCCATCTATTGTTAATCAATAAGGTTTAATTTCTCAACAATTTTCAATTCAGTGCTTAATATTTGGTAATCCCACCTGAATATTGAATTACACTTCTATATCGTTTTTTCATTGATATATTAAATTATGAATTAATTGAATATCCTTATCAATGATATCCCATTTTCTGTATACAAACAATAATTCTGGTTTATGTGTATGAATGGATTTACATACATGTTTAAGTATCTGGATTCTTGCTTCTTTGGATTTAAGTCAGGCGAATATAGTGCGATAAATCTCCTAACATCCAGTTTTACCCTAAATAAGCCTGAGTTTTGTAACTATTAAGAATAGGTGAGTTATCACGTAGGATATAAAAGTCTGTATCAGGATATAATTCCTTCGCCCAGATAAATAATTTATTTTCCAGATAATTTATGTACTAATAGAAATTGAAATTTCCTTTTTATTTCATTATTGGACCTGTTTAATGATTTGAAAAACACAAACAATATTTATTGATTTCTATTCACGATTTTCAATAGACAGAATGAGGATCCCATACAATGAGGGTTATTATTATTAGACGCTATGCTCATTTCGTCCGGGTTTGACTAATTTAGAAACGGGTTGGGGTCGGGTCGGGCGTTGAAATGCCAGAGACTAGTTTACACTACATTTGTAGAGTTAAAAGTTATTATAAATCACTGAATGTATTTCATAATTATATTTCATTTCAAGGATTTTCATTCACTAGTCTATAAAATTTCACATTTTACCGGAATATAAATTCATGTCCTCTTGTTTTCTAAGCTAAACCCAGGCTATGAAATACACTTTATATGTCCACAGATTTGATTTAAATACTAATTTCTGACAACACAATCATCATTTGTTTGATTGAAATTTTATATAATAATTACAGAAATAATTTTATAGCCAGCGGTAGCCAAGATCTGGATAGTTAGAGAATGTGTAACGGCGGGTATCTTGACAATATTTTACCAAAAAAGTCAGAGTGCTAAAATTATTTTCAAAATATGAAAATGCACAGAAAGAGTAAAGTCAAAATACGAATGTTTTGACTGCAATGTAAAATTTAGACGGGCGGAGGGGGAGGAGAGTATTTCGCAAATTCTCAAACTCAAGGGGGGGAGTGGAATATAGGATACACACCCTTTTCTATCCCTATAATTGATGGGCCATTTCTCGTACCTAAACTTGAAAGCCTAAGTTAATAACTTATTCCTCGCATATAAACATGACATGTTCATAATTTTTAAACTGAAATATACTGGATGCAATTTTAAAAATATTTATTTATAAAATAAAATTAGATTTTTAACAGATTTATATAATTGTTGTCAACAATCTAGAAAGTAGTGCCAACACCGGTGCAGGTGGTTGTGGCGATTTTCTTGAAACCATCCAAACCGCCAGTGGGCGACAGGAGTACATTGAAGTCAAACTGGTCGGCAATCAATATCTGGGAGCCATCAGTCACATCGAAACTACGACCAAGGACAGATGAGCACTTTTTTAGATAAGCAGGATTCTCTAGCTGTTTCTGTTTGTAGAGAATTTTGCCGGCTAATGGACCACTTTCAGCCAGATATAAAATCTCCAATTCGAAAAATTCTACAAAAGAAAATATAAATTAAGAAATAAAGTTAATATGGATTCAAAAGATGTTATTTATTAAATTCTATATAACTTACGGCCATTAGGATTGATAGATGTGGCCAATACTTTCAACACATTAACAGCTGCTGTCCCATCGGCCGCATAGGATACCAGTTCTTGTGATGGTTCTAGCTGGACGCTGGTTGGTGTGCATGCTAGATCCAGGGTCCATTGATCAAAGAGGGTATAGTTTGCCGAGTCCTTTCCCTGGCAGTTATCATAAATTGATATTTCCATCAAGTTTGTTCTGCCTGATCAAATAGAAAAAATAAATACTTGTTAAGAATGATTTTATTCTATTAGAAGGCATATTATATTAAATAGAATCAAGATGGAAATTGATTTGAAAATTTTTAGAATTATTTTTATGTTGCATTATATAAATAATAAAAAGAGGAATCTACCCAAAGTCGAGAAGAATAGCGGATATCATATAATATAGCCCTACACTTATATGGTTTTGTATTTAGCAATGTTTAAAATATATTACTACTAATGCATATATTTAATACATTGCTTTATACAAAACCATATAAGTGTAGGTCTATATTATATGGTATCCGCTATTCTTCTCGCCGTTGTGTCAATTGTTATAATTAGTAATTATTACATACCAACTGATTGTGCATTGATATAACTGTTGGTCTGAACCATACATACTATAACAGCTAAGACGGTAAAAAAGTTCATCATTGAAAATTATGCTTGATATTATATAATAATATAATTTTGAAATTTTTATATTATATTTAATTATTTTTTCATTTTCTTATATACTGTGCTAAAATTTAAAACCAGATATTTTTTTAAATGACGCAAATCTTTCAATGTTCAGTTGATTGATTTTTTTATTAAATTAATCAATTAACCTTGATTATGAAACTTTTTGTTTGTTAATTTATAGCATGTAAATGGACATTATATAACATTTGTACTATTTGAAAATAAAAAGTTATTGCATATTCCAGCACATTGTGTAATTTATAATTTTTTTCTAACAGTACATTTAGTACATGTCTTCTATTGCAAATTTAAATTTAAAATGCGTATGTGTTTACGGTGTTGGGGTGGATGCAAATCTATATGCTCATCTACATTTATTCGATAACGGAATTAAAGATTAAAATATAAATTTATTATCTTTATTACATATAACGATGGTATCCCTATAGTAAGTGAATAGCTAAAATGCCCTCTCCCTGTCTCCTAAAAATGATTAAAATATCCCCCCGCCCTTGAAAAAAGAAAACCTACATTAATCTCTAGTAATTTATAGTAATATAATTAAATCTTCAAATTTAATGCTTTATGGAGCTTGAAATTTCTCTAAAATCTTGTTAATCGTTTAAGACTTTATAGAGAAAATTCCTTACTATAATGATTTGAAAAAATTGCTCATAAATAAAATTATTAAAGTTACAAATAAACGAAAAAATTAAATTTCTTAATATATTGTATGAATGCTTTTTAAGGGATTTAAATTAATAGTATATTAGTAACAATATATATAATTGACAACTATATGACTGATAAAAGAGGCATGAACGTCTGAAGGCTGGCATGAGGGCTGAAACGTTGGCAGTTCAACATAGGTATTTTTTGGACCCCTTGAATGTAGTACAGTAGTTGTAAATTGATGAATTAAATTTAGGCAAGGTCATAAAATGTCCTAGATACTAATGTACTAATTGTAAATTAAAATATTAACAAATATGATTAATGAAAGTTAAAATTAACTTTATAATTTCATCATTGTGAACGCATCTGGAATATTATAGAATATTCTTCATCAATTACAAACCCTAACAATTCAAACTTTAATTTAAAATATATCTAAAACTAAATAATTTACAATCCCAGTAAAAAGTAACGGCAAATCGCCCTAAATAGGTAATCTGTTCTTTCAGCCTAATAGATTTTCAATGGGTAGGATAAAGAAAAATATATAATTGGTGGTGGATGATATATGTGACGATTTTTAACTCCGCTTTCGAAGAGAAAGGAGTATATAGATTCACTTGCCCCACCTTACAGCTACCACCATTCACACCACATCAACCACTATCTATCTACACAATATTACCTAATCACCAACAACCAAACCTTCATGATGTTGTGGAATGGGAGCCTAGAATGCAATAAAAATTATGACAATTCCATGAAATTGGAACTTCCAATGCAATGGGTACCTATGCTTTGGCATTGGATAAGAATATCAGATAAGATAGAAACCTATATTAATCATCAGGGATGAGGACAGCCTCCAATTGAATGGGAACCTATGATATTTATATTATATAGGAAATAATAACAATTTTATGGGATGGTAGCCTCCAAATGAAATGAAATAATTCGCCGAAAGCGACAATTTAAATCACGTGAAAAAAGTTAGAAAAGCGCAGTCAAGTTTATTAATTTTGCATTCTTGTTATATTTTGCTACTAAGCATTAAGTAGGAAAATACTTGAAATAAGAATTAACTAGCTCAAAATGACCAAGTACATTCAATTAAGCATCAGATTTCATATTTAAATTGAAAATATTATCGGGGTCTGGGGTGTTTCAGGGGGTTGTTTGGATGTGTTAACTTTAGAAATATCAGCATTAAATCTCATTTTATAGCTAAACGAATTGATCAAATGAAACAATAGGTATATATTTGTAAACCTTTTGCAAAGATCAGTTCAACCATATATGACACGGTTCTGACCATTACCGACTGGATCTAGTCGGCGCTGACCATTTACCGCAGAAGAATAATTAGAATATGACTTGATTCGACTTTGGATTAGCTCTACAAATATATACCTATTGTTCCATTTGATCAATTGATTTAGCAATAAAATGAGATTTAATGCTGATATTTCTAAGGTTAATACATATCACCCTGACAAGCCCCATACGATGCTAATTTTTCAACTTTTAAATTGAATTTAATGCTTAATCGATTGTACTTCGTTATTTTTGGATAGTTGATTTTCATTTCAAAGTATTCCCTACTAAGAGAAAAGAATTAATATAAAAGATATTTCAAATTATACAAAATATTATAATGTTTTATAAATTTTTAATAAATGTTTTATAAAATTTATAAAAACAATTATTAAATAATTGTTTGCTTTGTGAAAATAATTTTGATAAATGTTCAAGAATAATCTTATAATGAAAACTGTTTCGTTGCGCAATTTATTTACTGTTGAGATTATTTTCTTTAAGTCCAATAGTCTGCCAAATGTAAAATTGATATCGCATTCTAACTAGTCTGAAATGAACTTCAAGATGATTAAAAAAATGTCTCAAAATATTTCACCCTAATAGGCCTTAACAAACAAATTATAATTTTTTGAAAATTTTCTATTACTGTTCATTTACTGTAATTAGTAAATAACAATATTTAATTTGTACTCTATTTATACCAATTAAAAATTATAAATATACTATAAATTAATATATATTATATATTATAAATTATTATATATAGTGAGAAACAGAGGCAAGGCCCAGGCCAGGCTAGCGTGAGGTTGGCCTAGGCTCGAGGTCAGGTTCTATGAGTTTTGCGGGCCTCCAGGCCCAGGCCCAGGCCCAAGCCCAGGCTCATGATAGTTTTATAGACTGAGGCTCAATCTCGAAATATTTTGAACCTAGGCTCGTGAAACCCAGGCCCAAGACCTTGGTTTTTGGGTCTGTGCTCATCACTAATTATAAATTATTACATATAGTAAAAATTCTTTAAAAGATAGCCTATAACCTTTTTCTAAGGCCCATTTGGGTGGAATAATTTGTGATTTTATTTTAGACACCTTGAATTTAATTTTCATAATAGCTAGAACACGATATCAATTTTACACTTGGCAGACTATAGGACTAAATTGAATGTCTAAAATTGATTATCTAAAAAAATATTGAAATAAAATCCAATTAATTTAAGAACATTAAGTTAATATAATCTGGAGTGAACTAAATATCCTTAAGGAAATATTAGATAATTTTTTAAAATTAGTATCCGCATACATTAACTTTATTTTATATTGATCCAGCTATAATTTTAAAACAAATTAATAAATAACACTTTAACCCTAAAGTAATCCAAAATATTAGAGAAGCTAAATATAGCTAAATAGCATGCAACATGAAAATAATAATAATATCATCAATATATTATTGGACATCCCTGCTATAATTTTCTCCATTGATATAGCTGCAAAAGTTCCCACAGGACAGGTGTATATATATTATATAAGAATAGCGGATATAAATAATCATTTATAATTGAACATTTAGAGTTTAGTAATTCAACCTAATTAAATAAAATATGTTTAAAAATTTTTATTGCTCATTTTTATTACTTCTGTTTTTAGCTATAAGCTTAGCGATCAACCCATGGGACCTGGAACCTGAGCCTGGAGCTAAACATGATTCACTAGTACAATTGACGAAACAGCATGCTAACGACATCAAAGTTGTGTTTATTGGCGCCTCACTGACCGAGTACTGGAATAATGAGGGCAAACAATTGTGGAATAGCTATTATGCGCCTAAAGGAGCATATAATTACGGAGTAGGGGGTGATTCGACATCAAAGGTCTTGTGGCGTATCGCTAACCATGAGTTCGACGGATTGAAACCTAAGCTTATTGTTTTAGGTTGTGGTGAAGGTATGCAAAAAATATAATTTCTTTACAAACAATAAGAAAGTTTAATAATTTAGTTGAAAAAAAACATATTATTCAACTTTGAAATAAATGTGCATGGTACTACAGAGCTTATTTTTATGAATATTTACAAATAAAAATAACTGTCTAATTCAATTTATATATGCATGAACAAATATTAACAAATAGAGGAACATGGCTAAATTAATCGTATTTTAGCTGAATTCATAGAAATTACTTCACATATAAAACTAGCATTCTACAAATGTAAAATATTTCTTATAAATTTTTCCAAAATTTCAAATTATAAAAAACATTATTTATTTTTGCCAGTTCAAATAATATAATGTTAAAATCAAGATTACTTTAACTATAACTTTGAATGCTAGGATTCATAAAAATACCCTCTGCCTTACTTGGCGCACCTTGATTGTGCTGAATTAAATATTTGAAAGAATGCACCAGAAAAAAAACCTTAACAAATAATTATCAATTTAATTATTTATAAAGCAATCAACACTTTGAATCATGGTGGTGCACCCAGTCCTGCCGATGTGTTCAAGGGAATGCAAGAGATTATAAAACAATTACGCTCGAAAATGCCCAATGCTAAAATATTGATCATAAGTCTGACTCCAGTAAATGATGCCAGGGTCAAATCCGATGCCAAGAAAGTGAATGCAGATCTGCTGAAGACAGAGGTGGATAATAAGGATATATATTTTGTTGATTTCTACAGTCATTTAGTAGATGCCAATGATAAACAGAAACCAGAGCTTTTCCGAGATGACCTAGTTCATTTTACAGCAGCTGGTTATCAAGTGTGGCACGATTTGCAGAAAGCTCAATTTGAAAAATTGATTCAATAATTTTTTGTTTAAGAAAGGACATTTTAATGTAAAAATTATTAATCAAATATTACATTGATAAAATAAAGAATTTTTTTTAAAAAGTATTAAAAATTTAAATCGACTAACTCCTATAGTCTGCCAAGTGTAAAATCGATATCGCATTCTAACTATCATGAAAAATAACTTGAAGGTGCCTAAAAAAATATCCCAAAATATTACGCCCAAATGCCCCCTAGCAAAAAAGTTATAATTTTTTAAAAATTTTC
>JAQFXN010001686.1:0-14530 GCA_034693365.1 Liacarus xylariae
GAGAATGCCTACAAATAGACTGCCGCGAAGAGTCTATTTGTCTCAGCCTAACGGCCGTAGACCGAGAAGGAGACCCACGAAGACGTGGCGTTCGCACAGAGAAGAGTTGTGCGATCGCATGGGTTTATCTCTGGCCGGAATCCAGAATTGGGTGCGGATAGGAGTGAATGGAGGTTCATGGTTGCCGACCTCCAACCCCGACCCGAAAGCATAAGGGGTCACGAAAATGAATGAATGAAAGCTAATGAGTAGAAATAAACTTTTGCCCCGTCCAGTTTAAAATGATCCTCCACTGTATGTCATTTAAAGCATAGATGTGATAATCAAAATCATAAGGAATGGGTATTAATGACCGTTTCCAACAAAACACTTGGAAGAGTTACCGCAACTTTAATTCCTGATTCAATAATTCTGATAAGACGTCAATACTATAAGCGGATTGTGGTTTGTGTCACATAAGAGGCACTCATTCTATGTATTTCTTTTGTTCGGTTTTAAGTTAAAGGCATTTTTGAATTATTAGTCAAACAACACATACCTAAACACATTAGTATTGAAGAGTATGGCCGATACGTGTCCGCCATCGATGTACCTGACCTTAGAACCGGGCCATATGTCGGTCAAGGGCTGCACACTCTGTCGCGGAACATATCCGTCATGTGTGGCATTGATTATTATCGCCAACTTTGGATCGATAGGCACAGAGAAATTGCCCAAATGTGTGCATTCGTCCATTACTCCTCTCATGAAATTCAATGTGTTATTCATTGTCTGCTCTTTCGTCTCATTTGTATTATTAGTATTGTTTTGATTGTTATTCACATTATTTGTACTTTTGTTCACTGCTTTTGAACCAAATAGTTGTCTAATATCAGTGTTCAGTATTGAATCAAATACTGAATCAAAATTTTTTGGAAATGTTTGCGCAAAATGTATGCCCGCATCGAATGCAGGGTTTATGAAGTTTTTCTATTCAATACGATATTAAACATTAATTAAATGAAAAAATAGTTTTAAACAATTATACGATTTCTGGCGAATGAATCAATGTTTTCAGCTCTTCCTTAAACTCTTCTCCATATGACTGATATTCCTCTTCCAATAAAGTCCAGGGAATAGAACCCGTCATAACTCCTATTGCAATAAATTAAATTTTTATAGAAATCATAGAAAATATTTCATTTCTTTTTAAATATAGAAATAATTGTCACAAACCCTGAGTGAAAGCACAGGAAGCTGTAGTCCATGAAAGACAAGGAACTATACCAATAGGTTTGTGCCAATTAGTACCGGCTAAGGATGCATTCTATATAAAGTGGCAAAAGAATGAGCAAATATTTAGATAACAATTTCTAATTCAATATTTGCCGTTCAATAGCATACATGTCCTCCCATTGATATACCAGTTATACAAAGTGGTCCGAAACCCATTCGTTCGCACCAATGAAGTAATGCTATTGACTCTAATATAAGACATCCGCCCATAATGAAGATGTCCGACACGTTCTTAAGACTAGATCGGGTCTGATCTGCGGGTTTGCGAGTGCCGTCTGTGTTAGTCATAAAAGCCAAACAAAAAAACAAAAACAAAAAATATAAATCAAAAAATATATTTACCGTAAAAATAGATAATAAAGTCTCACAAAAAGGATTTTCAAGAAGTATAGAAGCGATTCCATACTCTTTAAGAAGTGGTTTAGCCATAAGAGTACGTCTTCTCCAATAATACTATTATTGTTTTATATGAATTGAAATGAATTATAAATAAGTAATAAATCTATTAATAAATAAATATATAAGTAATTCATCGGATTTGTTAAGTAATCATTACGTGATCTCCAGTTCCGGCCAAATGAAGACAAACAGGTTTGAGTGTATTGTGAGACCATTCCTTCGGTAGTATTATCTGAAATCTGGCGATTTGTGACTCCTTTGGCACTAATTCGGGTAAATATTGGACTAAAGGGCTCATAAAGTGTCCTTCAAATACATCATAAGTGGAATTGTGTTCGATTTGCGAATCTATATAAATCGGGTGTTCGGCAGAAACCAAATTCATACATGTCTTCCGATTGGATATGATTTTTCGAAAGTTAAATATTCTGTAAAATATTCAGTTGTATTAGAAATTAATTTTTATTAACAAAAATAAAATAAAATCTTTAAAAAGCTATTATTTTGCGATAAAAACAGTGTTTTACGAGTGAATGACATATAAAATATGATTAAAATTGAAATTATTTTTACATTTATTAAAAAGATATTAAAAGAATAGGCGATAAGTATTTCTGAAAGTTTCAAATACTTGTAAAAACATAATTATCTTAAAAATAGAGAAATAATCAAAAAGAAAATTATTTTTCTATTTTCTTCAAAATCAAACAAATTCTTATAAATTTAAATTGATTTTATAAAACTCTTTAGACTTAGCGATAGGTTTATGAAAATATTAATTGAAATTTATTTAACTTAAACTCAAATTCTTATAAACTTATAGAAACCGTACAATAATTTTGTTTATAAGAGGAGTCATTTTAAATGATAATAAGTGGTCTTTATTTTGTTTACTTAAAAGTAAAAATCAATTCTAAGCAAATTTAAGAGAAATATTAAATAGAGTTTAATAACCAGAATATCAACTAATAAAGTGTTAATGAGATCAACAATTTTATAATAAGTTTCGTTAATTATGTAAAAATAATCTAAAAATTAATCTAAAATTTTTGAGAAAAGAAAACATTTTTATTCAACTTTGAAAGTGTTTAAAATTTTTTAAACGCAAAACTTTTGTCTACAAAATATTCAACAGATTTTGATGTCATATATAACACGAAAATAAAGTGCAAAACAAGAACTTTTTTTTAGAGAAAAACAAAACTAAAAAAAAATTAAACAAAACATTTAAACTACAGTAAAATAAAAAAAACAGTTAAAGAATTGTAAAAAACAATTTTGCAATTTTTAAGCACAAACTGAATCTGATTTCTGATGTCATTCTGTATTTAAGAAGTTCTCTATAATAACAGACAAAATATTAGGTTTATATGTGTTTAGAGTTCGGCACAAATGAATGGCAAACATATGAGACAATGGACTCACTTCTTCATGTACTCCGGATGACCCCATCCTTTGGTGAAGAACTTCGACAGCAATATGTTTCGATACAATGAATCAAATTTACTGAACGAAGACATCGAAACGGATTAAAAAACTAATAATATATGGAATTAAATACAAAATAAGCCAAAAATTATTTCTAAAATTAGTTTTTATCAAATGTTTACAAATAATACACTAAAACACTAATTAATTAAATAATTTGATTAAAAGTTTTTGTCTTTATTTAAATCACAATTTGTTGGGAAAAAACATCAAATCTATTGAATCAAATGTAAGAATAATTAATAATTGATTCAAATATTACAACAAAACATGTTTCACATCACGTCTTCGTCCTCTCCATAGCTATTGTTATCGCATTAGAAATCGGAAGACTTTTAAACTCAATGTTAAGCACTTTCTGTTGATAAACAAGTGTTGGGTTAGAGAACTGCAGACACTATGGCCTCGGGTTTGGACTACAATAGGAGGCAATGATTATAGGATTACATTAGAGAATACAATGTTATGAATGCAATAGTGTTTATAATAATTGGCGAATAATTAGAAAATATTGAAATTAACAATAAATTGATTATATTTAAGGTATTTCTTATACTTTTGATAAAATATTTAACTTTCGGTTTGTATTCATTGAGACCTCTATTGTATGAATGGATTGAACGAAAGCGCAAAACACAAAGGAATTCGCCTCAAATGGGGTTATAAGACGTTATTTATGAATGCATTGAGACATATGTTTGTGTTTGTTATGCAATCAAAACAATATGTTTTCCACAAAATTGTGTGAATTGACTGTAAATCGCAATTAAAAACTAAATTCATATCAAAATAAATAATAATTTAATTGCAATTAATTTGAGATTTTATTGATATTTAAATAAATGACTGAAAAGTCAAAACATTTGTGTCAATGAATAGGATTTGAATTCATTTCCAGTTTTTGTTTTGTTTTTGTATTTTTTTTATTTAGAGTTTAGAAAAATTTAATTTTAATAATTAATACTTAAATATAGTTTTGATTTGTTTTTTAAAAAATTTACTCTTATTTTCAATTAAAATAATGTCTAATAATAAACGACCGAAATATCGATTAAGGAGTGAAACAAATAAACGAAAATCTTTGGACAGATTTGGAGACGATTTGAATGAATTGATCTTAAGTTACCTCTCATTCAATGATAAAGTGCTGTTTGAATGTGTGTCCAAACAGTGGAAGAGATGTATATTTAATAAACAAAACGAAGTGTCCATTGGTTTTGCCTACAGTTGGGGAATAGAGAGAAAAGCAGTGGATTTGAGAAAATATGAGACGATATTAAGCAAATGTCAATTCATTACATCCATTAATGTTAACAAAAATGTTAGGAATAAAGAGAAAGTGTTTAAACTTATTGTTAAATATTGTCATAATTTAACAAAAGTTATATCAGATTTCGATGGATTGACACAAAAGACTATTAAAGAGTTTTTTGAGAAGTTTGGACCAAATCTGAGAAAAATTGGATTTCATTCAAACAATGAGTCGAATAAAAAGGTTTTTAAGTTTTGCCATAACTTGAAAGCACTGGACATCGAATGGTGTAGTGGTTTGTCGAATATGTTTAACGGAACTGAAATATTGATCAACAGATTGAGAGAAATATCGTTCCGTTTTTGTTCGGATGACTGCAATAAAATCGAGATATTTGTTGAAAACAACAAAAACAGTTTGGAATCGTTTGAAGTTTTTTACTTCGAAGAGGGCTTAAAACCAAACGAATCGAACCTTTTGTTTAAAGAATTATCAAAACTAACAAAAATGAAAGTTTTGATTCTTAGCTATTCATCGATTGATAACTCATTTGCGGATTATTTTAGAGATATTTCTAAAAATTGCAATCAATTGATGAAAATTGAATTACTTCTCAAAACAAATAACATTGTATTGCAAACAGAGATATTGAAATCAATTAATTGTTTTAAATATTTAAAACGATTGTCACTGGAGTTCTGGGACCCGGACTTGAATTTTCTATTAGATTCGGAGACAATTGCCATAAATTTCTCGATTAAAGCATTGAATTTCTGCCAGAATTTAACGCATTTGAGGATTGATTTTATTAAATATCGGATTTCAGACAACTTTTTTGAAAATATCGATAAATATTTACCAAAATTACAAGAAATAAGATTTTCGAACACAGATATCACTGACTCTACAATACAATCGTTCGCTAAACTGAGAGAATTGAAAGAAATATTCTTATATTCAGAATATTCTAAAACACAAATCAATGAAACCTTTGTTTTAGAACTCATCAGAAAATGTTTGAAATTAGAATTGATTTATATTACAAATCAAAGAATAACTATTGATATCAGAGACAAAGATATTGTTCGACTCCGAACAGAAACTTATGGCCCGAACACTGATATTGAGATTATTGAATACAACAGCGATTATGAAAGTGAGAGCGAAAATGAAATTATTTAGTCATTTGAATGATTTTGAATATTCTGTTTGAATAAAAATTTTTGTAAATATTTTGGTAATTAATAAAAATAAAATCGAATTTAATTTACATCAAAGGTATGTTTAAGGAATTAGATCAAGAAGTAGTCAGTCAAAAGTGGTTGGAAGGGATACTTTTATAGGAAAACTTCGGGTGAATAAGAAACTTGGTATTGGATCAATTTGTAATAGACAGTAAAGTGTAATGTCTTAACTATTCTGGTCTACTTTGTGGTGAATTATATTATTTATCATAAGTACTTTTAGTGACCAATGCTATCGTTAATAGAGAAACATTAATACCGGTAAGGGTTGACACCGAATATATAATCTCTGCTTTTGAAAAATTAGCCATAGAAGCAAATGGCAATAGAACCTCTTACATAGAAATTAGCTATATATTTCTCACTATTAACAAACCGCTTGATAGTTTAGTGGGAAACTTTTGAGACATAAATTGAGTGATTGCAATAAATTAAGAAGTGTTCTGAGAAGTTGTGTATGAAATATACTCTTAAGTCTTTGGGGTTTAGCCACAGCAGCCTTAAGAAACTTAGACGGGAACAGTTCGATAGCTTAGTGGGAAAATTTTGAGGCACTAATTCAGTGATTGAAATATATGGAATGAGTTTACAATGTTATCCAATGAATAGAATCTTAAAACATCATTGTGCTTGCCCCAAGAACCAATAACAGTTATAGGAGTTATAGACTCTAGTTGTAGATTTCTATTATTAATAAAGGAATTACAGTATAGACCCCAGGATGTATTATACATTTCTGCTCTTAATTAGTAACTGAATTTCATTTCTGCATATTTGCCGCTATTAGTAGGACATACAAAAGGGACACACATACACAGAAGTGGTGAATCCAAAAGAATACAAACTAAAAAGATGTGTAAAGGGGAAAATTCTATGATGAGAAATTTCTATTTTAGAAATTCTTTTGTAATTAGAGAATTAGAAATTTAACCATTGCTCACACCAGAAATAAGAGATAAAAGATTCTATTTCATCAAATAGTTCAAAATATTTAATTATTAAAGTAGGATTAAAAGAATATTAACTTGTAACAATAAAAATATTAAACATTAGAACTTTAACAAGAATTTGCTAAAATTTTTAATTTTTATCAGAATTGCAGAGAATATTTAAGACATGCCGTTTTCTCATAATTTCAAGGGGAGTGTTCTTTTTCTTCAACTCATGAGAGTACATGGTCACTCCATTTCCCATCCCAATTAATTGAGAACATTTTGAGGTACAGATTTAGTGATGGAAATATGATATGGAATGGGTTTACAGTGTTAAATTTCCCAATTACTAGGGATGGGAAATGGGGGTATAGCCAAAATACCTTTATTCGAAAAATGACCAAAATACCTCCTGACTTGTGAGTTGAAGAAAAAGAGCCCCCCCCCTAGAAATTTTGAGAAAACGGCGCTGAAGGTGCCATTTTTGAAGTATATTATGTGAAATTCTGTATAAATTCTTAGATAAATAGCAAAATTTTATAAAATTCTTGCTAAATTTAATCAAATTCTGTTAAAATCTTGCAGAATCGATCAAAATTCGATTTAATTACATCATTCTTAATTAAATTCTGCAAAAATTTAACGGTTGAAAAATACCTCACCCTATGCTCCCCATGTGATTTTGAGGTTCTTATCAGTATCCTATACCCCCCCTGACTTTTCAGTTATTGACATCCCTACCAATTACTATGCAGAGTATTAGTATTTGCTTCTATGAGATGGCTATTTCTTCGAAAGGGGAAATCATATATTCGATTTTAACCTTTACCAATGTGTGGGCAATATTTCTTATTTTGATTGATATTAAATTCAATTATTAATAATTAATTATTAGAAATCAAATAGCATTTTGAAATATTAATTATTAAAAGTTATTTTATTTAAATTATTTAAAATTACATCAAAACCATTTCAGTTTTAAATTGTTATCAATTAAAAGCCTATTCTAATCTTCAATCTCATCCTCTTTAATCATAAAATATTTTGGTCTTTTTCTGTCACTAATATCAGCGAATATTTCCATATTAGCCCTTCCGTCTCCATTAGTGTCGTCCCCCTCATCGATATCATAGTCTATGGGCTCATAATATTTAGTTTTCCTGACTTTTGATACACCATTTCGTTTAGATTTCAATTTATTGCCTAAAGTTTTGATTTGTTGTAAACGATATTCTGCCAAACGATTCAATTCCTCTTCAGTTTGTGGTGTCTTTGCTTTAACAACAATTGATTTCTTATCGCTTATTAATTCTAAGTCAAAAAATTATATCAAATAAAAATAATTTATAAATTAATAGCAAATTCTGGCTTTTATTTACTTATTAATAACTTTTCGTTTTATAGAGGATTTGAAGAATAATTGAAAGTATAATAATTATGATATTAAAAATTGAATTTCCAAACTAACCCTTAGATTTTTCTGTTTGGTTTGCATTGATAAGAACGGCGATAACAATTAAGATGAAATTAAAATATTTTGATTTCATTTTTTTTAACAAAATTAATAATTCATATTTATTAGACAACATTAGGAATGAAATTTAATATTTAATAGCTGTAAAAGTATGATTAAATATAATATATAACAGAGGTCGCCAAGGGGGTATAGCCTAAACACACCCTTGAGTTTAAGATTTTGAGAAATATCCCCCTTGACTTTTAGCGCAGAATGCGCAAAAAGTCATATTTTCCTCTTACTCCCCTTACTGTGCATTTTTAGTATTCTGAGATTTTGTTTACCCCCTATTGAATTTTGAGAAAACTATGCTTCCTGACTCGCCCGAACTTAGCCACCCCTGATATATAACAAACGCTGAATTTTAAATGGAGTTATAAAATAATGTTATAAATAAGTAAAATTTACATCTGAGAAATGTACTGTACATCCAATTCCTTCGAAATGGACTCTATTATCATTAGCTTCTGTGGCTATTTCTCCGAAAGTGGAGATCATATATTGCGTTAACCTTTACCCGGGTGTGAGGGATATCCCATATTTTAATTGGCATTAAATTCACTTATACTCATATTAGTGGTTCATTAATTTCTTTTTTCGCTTATTCTTTACTAATTAATAAGTTATTATAATATCAGTAAATCATTGAAAAATGTAAATAATTTTTTTTATAAATATTTGCCATAATTTCAGTATAATTTCTGTTAGAATTGTCGCTTATATTACATGATGTCTATACAATATGATAGTTCATTATTTAAAATTTAGCTAATTTTCACAAAGTTTTTATTATTAATGAAAACTTTTCTAATTTTAGTGCATTTATTAATCAATTCATAAACACTCGAATCACTTATAGTTGAATTCGACTTCATTTCAATTATCTTTAATTTTGATAGTTTTGCCATTGAATTGATCGCCGAATCAGTTATTTTTCCATTAATTATATATAAATATTGAAGATTTGGTAAATGCTTTTCAATGTCTGTAAAAAACGAATCTTTAATAAAACCTTTGTTGAGAAAGAAAATTATAGTTAAATGAGTTAATTGTTTGCATTCACTCAATGATAGACTCAATAATTCAGTTTTAACTTCGTTTAAGAGACCAAAGATTAGATACAATCGTTTGATTTGTTTAAAGCAATCATTAATTGTTAGAATTATTTTTAAGACATGTTCTGTAATTAGTTTCGATTCAAAACTGAATACAAGAGAAAAACTTTTCAATTTATGACATTTGAGTCCAATTTGTTTCAATTGTTCGATGAAATAGTTGTTTAAAGTTGTATTTGCCTTAAAATATAGTTTCAAATGAATTAATTTTGACATTTGCTTCAAACCATTCATTAGACAATTGATTGCATTTTCATCAATAGTATTGCTGACAATCACATCAATAGATTTGAAGCTATTTTTATATTTATTAACAAAATATTCTAATCTATTCGAGTCTTCATTACTGTATTTGAATCTAAGTTTCAACAACTTATTCATTGAATCAATAGTTTCTTCACTAAATCTATTCAATGAAACTGAAGGCAAATAGATATCAATTAATTTTGTGCACAATTTTAGTCTCTTTTCAGTCGAATATTTATCAAAATATATAAAATTAATTTTTGTTAAATTTGAGCCAAAAGTTTCAAAAATGCTATCAAAACTTTCTTCACTTAATTCATTGGAATTGTAGTCAATTTGTTTCAGATTTTCAAATGTCTTAATCAGTGAATCAATCACTGAATCATTTAATTCATTGAAATTCATTTTCAAAAAATCTGATTCTCTTTCATAGAAATGGACTTCAATTGAAGTGATGTTTTCAAACTTTATGAGCAATGATTCAAATGCTTTAAAATAACAACTTTTCTTCAGTTTATTAATTAGTTTGAAATCAATTGAAAGTCTGAATTGCTTTTTATGAACACTTCTCTGACATTGTTTTGAAAGATATTCAAAACGAAACTTATCTTCAAATGAGAGATAACTTAATAACTCTTCGCATAAGTCGTCACCAAATCTATCGAAACTGTCTTTACTATAGATTTTAGACATTATTTTCACAATTAATTTAAACTTAGATCAAAAAGTGAAAATAATTTTTGTATTAACAGAAAAATATTTAAAAAATTATTTCAAAAACACATTAATAGAAAATATTTCAATACATTATTAAAATCTTACTTTCGCTGTAATAAAACTCATTACTTTATATCCAACTAAAGGCAAATATATGGACAAAAAATAAGAAACACTTAATTTAAATAAAGTGAAAATGAATAGAATCTGAGAATTTGCATTTTTCAAAAACATAAACCAATTGTTTAGTTGTTATCAGTGATCATTTAAACCGGTCAAAGTCCTGTTAATATATGTAGAAATGTATGGAATTTTTAATATCTTTTTCTTAATCTCAAAAACTACATTAAAATTTATCAAATTCTATATAACCGTAGATAACATTTTAAAACTACAGTACTAATTGAGAGAAATTGGACGAAATGAGATCAATTGCTTTATCATTTATACAAAGCGATGAACACAGGCTCGAAAACCACATGCCTGTGCCTCATGAGCCTGGGCTCAAAATATCATGAGCCTGGACCTGGGTCTGAAATCTATTATGGCCTGGCCTTTATTGCAAACATGAATATATATTTAAAACTAGTTAAAAATAACTAAAATCTTACTCAAATAATATAATTAAATTACATTAGCGTTGTTAAATTACCGTAATTTAAAAAACCGACCGTAAATTACGCGTAATTTACGATAATTTACCGTAGATTACAATTTTGAGTGTAAATTATAAATTTATAGAAAATTCACTTAAAAATATAATATTTAGTTAAATTACCGTTAATTTTAAATCGGAGTACGTATTTTTTAACGTCCTACTATTGAACAATTAAACCTAAAACTTAGTATAAGAAATGTAAGTTTATAATCACTGATTATTAATCAGTATTTTTAACTTGTAAGTATTTTCTTGTAAGTTAGTAGTAAGTACTTTAATATTACTGATATCAGATCAGTGATATGCTTAACAGTAAAATGACCAGACAGTAAGTTAGTATAAAATCTCCTGCTTCGAAAATTTTGGAAAATATAAGAATTTTTATAGTTACCTAGATATTTTGTTTTTAGACTGTTTTGTTTTTACCCTTCCCTATATTCCCCACTTGAATGGCCATCTCTGCTTAACATTGAGCATAAGGATAGTTAGAGCAAAAGAAGATTAAAATATTCACACAATTTATAAATTAAAAAAATATAAATATTTATAAAATTTAATTTTCCCCTAAAAATAGTGGAATTCTACTGCAAGAACAGGGAAGATATGAAGAGGCGCTACAAAGTTATAAATATGCCGTACAATTCCGGCCCCGACTAGCAATGGCTCACTTGAATATGGGTCTAGTTTTGGTTCAATTGGGCAAAAAACAAGAAGCCATCGATGTGTATAAACACTGCAGTACTCTTGACGGCACTGGACTTAAAGACCCCAAAATGCACGAAAGCACTAAAATCTCGGCGCTGTTCAATTTGGGCCGTATTTATGCGGACGACGGAGACTATCAAAAAGCACTGAACATATACTTTGATGCCATCAAAAAGATGCCGAACCACTATCAGACACAGTCGTTGTATAATATGATAGGAGAGGCATATTTTAAGTTAGGAGAGTTAAATGACGCGGAGCACTGGTTCAAGCAATCATTGGCCGCCAAATGGGATCACATTCCGGCTCATCTGACTTATGCCAAACTTTTAGCCAAATCTAATCGCATACAAGAGGCCGAACAATGGTTTCTTAAGGCCAAACAGTTAGACCCAAACGACTCGAGCGTTTATCAACACTACGGTAGGCAATGACTGGAAACCAAATATATTAAGTGAATTGAAAGACTGACAATCACTTTATTATCTATTTTTAGGTCAATTTCTCTCAGAACTGGACCGAAATGAAGAGGCGGTTGACGTATATTTGACTGCAATAAGACTCGCACCCAATGACTACGAAATAGTGTTCAATACGGCCAACACTTTACGACAGGCAATCACTCCAACCATTAGTTTTACTTAAATTATATTCAATTTCTGTTTAGATTAAGCGCAACGAAGAGGCAGAGGATCACTACAGACGGGCCACAAAACTACGGCCCAATGACGCCACCAGTCATATGAACTTAGGAGCTATGCTTCACGTCAATGGAAAACTAACAGAAGCAGAGGTGAGCTATTTGGAGGCCCTGCGCCTCAAACCCGACGATGCAATCACACAAAATAATTTGGCCAAATTGAGACATTTGCTGCACCAGAAGAGAGCCCAAACCAACTCCTAAGTTATCAGCTTTGAAATCAAACCAGGGATGCGCAAGTGATGAGGCGCAAGTAGAGGGTTGTTTTCATTGTAATTACAAATCAGCTTTAATTCTTCGATTGCTTTTTAGACCGAATGCCGAAAATCTTGTTTAAAGCTTTGAGTGCTTTCAGTTTTAAAATGGGTTTTTGAATAATTCACATTCTTTATGAATTGGTTTTGACAATTGAACACAAGGGCTTATTTTCATGTCAAGGGTATTTTATTTTAGAGCCGGTGCGCATCCCTTATTAAATTGAACAATAATTGTGAGACTAAACCAAATGGAAGCGAACTCTAGTCTTAATTCGTATTATAAATTATATTACATTTCAATTAAGTTCTGTTATAAATAATTACAATTCCATAAAATTCTGTGATATATTCGCGATTCTGATTCACAATAAGTCTAATCGATTGGAAAATATTTTAATAATAAAACAAAACAAACAAAAAATATTAATATATAGACATTTGTCATCTGATTCTGTGATTGGTTTTTGCAATGGATTATCCGATTATACAAAACAATTCTTTATAATAAATACTTCTTTTACTATAATTTTAATTATATAACAAACAATACATTTCTACAAATATTCAATTTTTGGACCCATTCTTAGGTCACAAACAAATACTCAAATTATACATAATATATGACATTATATATCAAATTCAATAAAAATGATTATAAAACTAATGCTTTAATGAAGTCTATGATTGAACTAAAAAATGCCAAACATTTTATTGCTTTTGTTATATCGAATCATATTAAGTGCCACTCCATTGGCGATGTCTTCGGCCGTCTTTGTCTGTCCGTAATAGTCAATGAACTCTCCCTTTGGGTTAATTAAGTACATTATAATCGTGTGATCGACGATATAGTCGTTCTCGTGATCTCGAGGACCGGCCGAGTAGTAGACCCTATAGGCACGGGTCGCCTCATCGATCTGCTCCTTAGTTCCGGTTAAACCAATTATCTTATCGGAAAACTCTTTGAGGTATCCTTTGATGGCTTCAGTCGAGTCTCTTTCCGGATCCACAGTAATGAACAACATTTCGATTTTGTCCGAAGTCTTCATTTTGGCCAATATGTCCACCGCTTTAACCATTTTCTCGATTTCGTCCGGACATATGTCCGGACAGTGAGTGAACCCAAAGTACAGGAGAACCCACTTTCCCAACAAGTCCTTCGAAGTGAGTCTTTGTCCGTTTTGGTCCATTAGGTCGAACTGTCCCCCAATCGATGCCTTACCCAAAGACCGTCGCCTTTCGGTCTCTAATCTCAACATTTTCTCATTTTTGAACCGAAGAAATGCGACCAAAAATATTGCTATAATTACTCCCGAAATCATAAATGACTTCCAACTGAATAGTATTCGCTTCGAGTCATCGGTTTTCGACTTTTGGCTAAATCTCTATTCAATTAAAGAGAATTTAAATCTAAATGCAATCAAAACAAACAACAAATACCTTATAATTATAGCAATCATTGAAATAAACTCCTAATAAGCGCTCTCTTATGTGTCGGCCATTCGTCGAGTGTCTGATTGTCTGGAATTGCAATCCATTGGTGAACCGATGAATGGGTCCAATGACTGCATAAATGGTTAAAGTCTTGTTTGAACACAATCTCATGGATTGGAGTAATGCCGCCATTCCTTCCCTTCCTTTCCTCACGTGTTCTCCACTCCTATTCACGACAAGAGAGCGCTCTATATCTGACACAAGAATTATTCTGTACTGAAGTTAAAGAATACTATTCTATAAGTTTTCTAACAAAACATTTCATTTAATTCTTAATTTATTTTTACTTTTATTTATAAATAACTTAATTAACAAAAAAAGCATTGAATGCCAGAACTATTATAGCATTCAATCGCGACGTAATTTAAAGCTAAACTTTCAACAAATGATAGGAGAGATAGCGTTGAGAAAGCGATCGGTTTATGGGTTTATTAAGTTTAGGTACTGACAATTTATTAATATCACGAGCATGAAAAAAATAGTTATTTATAAGACCAGAATAGTCACAATAATAGTGACTAAAAACCACTCAAAT
>JAQFXN010001687.1:0-14523 GCA_034693365.1 Liacarus xylariae
GACTCGACTTGAATTAAAATTGATATTTTGTCTATCGGTCACTCATTAGTCAAATATAAAAACTCAAAGCTAATGAGTAAGAAAAAAGCATTTCACTGGTGCTTTTGATTTCTGGAGAGCTGTATCTATTGTATGAAAGTATTGTGTTTATTGTATTTGGCGATTAGCTTACGTGTGCCGGACCTTCTATTGATCTGAATGACCAGTTTATTCAGATCTCTTAAGGAAAATACTTTATTTTAGTTATATTTAGATTTAAGTTTAGGTTTAGGAATACATTCAAATAGTTTCGAAAATTAAAATATTTATGATCATTGAATAAGTTGTGCTACATTTGTATTTCAAATATATTATTTATTCCTTTACATATCCTTGTAGTTTATTTTCGTAGGCATATTAGTGTAATTTATCGAATCTCTGTTTGGCACGCATTGAATGGTTTTCATTAATTGCAGTGAAAATAATTAGTGATTAGTTTGAAAATTAATTTTTAGATATTTTTTTTAAATAAAACTTATTGTGAAAAGTATCATAAATTATATTTATAAAATCAAACAAAATTTATTTCAAAAACCATCATGTTGATTTATACTAAATATAAATTATACATGTGATATTAGCACCAAAGCTCATGTTTAATGTTCTTATATCTATCATATGTTTATTGACGTAAATTAAATTTCAAATTCCAGAGCTTATGCGTGTGTACTTAAATGTACTTAAATTAAGCAATTAATTTTACACAATTCATTCTGGTTGATAAGACATTAATATTATTGTTGCAATAAATTTCAATTTTAATAAAGATTTTGTAATTTGCACCTACATAATCCGTATTCTTTAAAAATTAACATATTGATTTTAATTAATGCATATTTTATACTCCAGTTAGGATTAGCCGAATAATTCTCACCTGGAAAATCAAACTTTCCTGGAAAATATAATTAAGGTTAAAACTATCAATATAGTACTTATAAAATTATTATTATCTGCACTCATTATGAAGAATAAATGAAATGTTTTGGCATTGCATTTAAAATTTTTATATGTTTAATAGTTTATGGCGTTATAGTGAGTTTTAAAAAAAACCAAATTTCGAAATTTTTTACAGTTCTTAATTTATGATTATCATCGAAAAAAAATTTTATACAATCTATCCCGCTTTTAAGGGATACGGATATAAAGGAACGTTTATAGCTGCACCGGCAACTTCTATTAGGCTGTAATGTTAAAGAACATACAAATAATGGAATCGCTTATAAGGGAGAACCGGGTTAATTTTTAATAAAATCAATAAAAATATTATGTATATTAATTACGCAAAAATATTAATGCATTCAAAACTCATCGTTTTTTAGTTTTTTAGGCATTATATAAATATTTAAAATGTGATTAACATTATTAGAAATATCAATTAGGATAAGCAAAATGTGGTATAGCCAAGATACTCCCCGCCTCTGTGACGAAGAAATCCGAGCAATTTTGAGATATCCCATGAATGCAATTTTGAACAAATAGCCATCAAGGCGTCGTTTCTGGCATATTCGGTGAAATTCTATTTAACTTTTTAAAAAATAAGTCCTACATAATTAATCGAAAATTTGTTAAATTACGTCATTTATACTTAAATTTTATGATTACAAAATTCACCACCCTATACCTTATATGACTTTGATGATCCTATCAGTATCTTCTAGGACCAATAATTTCAACATTTAAGCACCAATAGTTTGCCCTGTTATAATACTTCACTGCATTTCAAAAATTTAATATAGCTGTTAATTTTATATTTTATTTAGGAAATTTATTCATTAAAATGTTATTGTTTTAAATTTTTAAAAGTTAGCTAACAAAATGTTAGAATACATTGCTCATTCTTCTACTAATTGTTAAGAAATTAATATAAAATATAAAAGTAAACAAAGGTCGCCAATAGGGGTATAGCCTAAATAATCACTGAGTGTGAGATTTTGCAGTATCCCCCCTTGATGTTTTACGCAATAGGTAATATTTTTATTTTTACCTTACTATCCCCTGACACTTATACTCTCTGATATCTCTTTAGCCCTTCTGACATTTTGAATAAGTTTCATTCTAATGCATTGCTAGATTTTATTTCAAGTAAACCTGCACTTCTGATCTGATATTATGATCTGGCTAATTATGCAAACACCGGCTAGCGAGCAGTTTTAAGTGATGCAAAATAAAATGTCCTTTCTAGATTACATTTTTAAGAAACAGATCATTACATGGAGTGTGCTAGAAAGCAATTTTAAAATTCATATTTCCCATAGACTTTGCTGGGGAATTTGAGAATCAAGAGATGCAAGTCTAGTATAAAACAAGTTATTACTTTTTAGAAAAATATAACACTGTTCTAGAACACATTTTTAAGAATTGTAAAAATAAAAATCACTTCTAGATCGCAATTTTACCTAAAAATACAGTATAATGGGTGCTCCGAAAATACCGGTGAACCGAATAATGTCGACGCAATATATTATAATATTCAATATAAGGCTAGGTTACATCATTAGTGATTTTAAAATGCAATTAAATTACTTTAAATTTACTAATCCTTTTACTTTTATGGTATCGGGCGCTACGAGCAGCGGAAAAACGTATCTTGTTTGTCGAATTTTAGCACATTTCAAGAAATTAATAAATATTGATACAAATGTGTTAAAAGTGTTATGGGCCTACGGTCAATGGCAAGAATTATATACGCGCCCCATTGGTGATGATGTTATTGTAAAATACGTTTCAGGTCTTCCAACAGAAGAAGAGCTACGAGAAGATATTCATCACATTATAATAATCGATGATTTAATGAACGATTTTACAAATAATAAAAAATTTGCAAATTTATTTACGAAAACAAGTAATGTTAGTGTAATATTTATAACTCAGAATATGTTTCACCAAGGAAGCCAGATGAGAACTATAAGATTAAATTCTTTATTATTTAATTTTAATGAAGAGTGCAAGATGTAAAGACCAGTTGAGACATTTTGCTGGGGATGCGTTTCCTGGAAAATCAAATTTCCTTATGGAGGCTTATGAGGATGCAACAAAATCAAATCCATATTCTTATATAAAGGTTGACCTCATTTAGCAGACACCAGAAAAATATAGAGTTATATCAAACATAACTCCAGAAGAAGTCAGACATTTAAAAGTTGATTTTTACAACAACTGTTTTTATTCAAAATGAGTGAAAACCTAAAGATTTGTTTGAAAGATTTAATGAAATGGATTAAATTCAAAGATAAACCTCGAACGTATAAGTCTATTCTGAGATATCTCTCTCATATAAAATGCATTTACAATGCACTGAGAGAAATCTCAATGAATATAGTTAATAAAAGAATAAAATTAAATCCTCACCAAAGGAAAAAGCTTAATCCCTTTGCTAAAACTATAAAATGCATTAAATGCAGTGTCAATATAAGCTACATGAAAAAGATTGGTTCAACAGTGTGGTGGATTCCTTCCTTGGCTCATCCCAATAGTCGGAATAGCAATTTCAGCAGCAATTGATTTGGGAAAAAAATGAATCACACTCGTAAAATGATTTAGGTGCCATCTGATACCTATGAAAATCAACAAGTTGGATCAGCCGAAGTACAGTTGAATCGAGAAGTGGCGTCTATAGACCAACCGTTTAGATATTCGAACAAAGTTTATAAATTATTAAATATTGTATTATAGATTGCTTTGAATCGGGGATATAATGAGGATTTCCGTATTAATGATAGTAAAGGAAATCCAATCGGCAACACAAATATTGCAAAATTGATTCAATGTGCAGTTTCTCCAGAAAAATAGTGGTAGGAGGAAATGATTTTGTGCGATTATTGTATGAGTCAAATGTTGATCCTAATTGGATTGTTAATCAGCGATTGCGAAATATGCTTTTAAAATACAACAATACAAGACCAAAAACATTGAACATTACCCCTGTTTCATCAAATAATATATCTACTCAATTTTCACCGCAACAAACAACCCTACAGAATGTCTCAACTCAATATACTCCCCAACTACAACCCCTTCAACATGCATCTTCTCGATACTTTCCGAAACCAGGACATTCCCGAGATATGTCAAGCCAGGTTTCGCTTACGCCTTCTCCAGATCTATGGCCTACATCATCCCCTACCTTATCAAGGGTAAGTCTGGGACCCCGACTTGCAGGGGGAACCACCTATTTAACCGGGAGGCTTCATCGTGAAGTAGCCAACGGCTACTTGAAGAAATTTTAAAAAGGTTAGGATTTATATACGAAATCTTCAAGGATTAAGACATCTGCAAACATTATTTTAGCCAATAAGATTAAGCCGTGAGACGTATCTAATGTGTTAGTAAATTTGCAGCAAATAGTATGAAAATGATGACATGACGCACAGGTTTATCCATTGACGGACAGGTTTATCCAATTACGCACAGGGATATCCATTGACGCAATTATAATGAAATAGTTCTTACAGAAGACAGACAATGGTACAGGTAGGCAAATGATAAAATTCATGGGATGTATAAGGCCAAATTTTGAAATATCTTGCTCAAAATTCAGAAGGGAATATAGATCTAAATTTAAAATATAAAAATATGAACGGGGTAAACTTAAAAATCAAAATATTTTGTTTGCGTTACAAAGGTAAGAAGTTATTTCGGCAATACCCACCCCCTTGGCTACCCCTGTAGAACACACTTCATTTTATAACATTAGACAGCAATTTCGTAAAGAGAGTCCAATATATTTCCTCCGCCATTATTGGTATGAAAAGTTTTCAGCGACCGCTAAAAAATCAATGATGTGTTGTTTAATGAATACCGGGGATGCCCAATTAACTAAAAAACGAGGATCATTGTCATGTCTTGTGAAATTTTGTTCAAAATATGACAAATGCACAGGTGGAGTAAGGTAAAATCAAAAATATTTTCCCTGCGGACGAAATGTCAGGGGACATTTTGATTATTTTCGGAACCGGGGAGAGTAGATTTTGGTCATTTAGCGGAAACAGGGGGAATTTAAGCTATTATCGGAGACAGGAGATATTTTGGCTAAATATATCAAAATTTAATATTTGTCCCACCCAAACCCATAGAAAATAATATTTATTGACATAAAATTACATAAATTTTCATATTGACAGAAATTTACATAAAATTGAATATTACAAATAAATTAAAATTTTACAGTTTTTGATATTCAAATTAAAAAGATAGTGCATTAGTAATAGTGTAGTCATATAAACTCTGTACAATTTATTTCTGCTCGCATAGTACAGTATATAACATCTTAGTTTACTGGCTTAATGTTTTTATATTTGATTTATATGTGAACGACACGTAATTTTATGTTTGAAATGAAACCTGAGTAATTGACAGAAACTCATAATAACAAAATTTTATTATAAAATTAAGCTCTCGGTCATAAATAGTAAAATGTAAAAAACATTAATGTCCAAACCATCGCAACTGTGATTTATTGATCTTGAGAAGTAGCGGCTCGATGTCCAAAGGGCCTCTGACCAAATGATTTCCTGATTCTCTCCATCCTTAGCCACTCAAACGATTTCGATGAAAAATTATTATTTAGTTTTGTTTGGAGCTCACGATATAATTATCCCAAACTTAATATTTTCTTAAATGTCTAAATAAAATTTATAAGTAATTAAAGTCCAAAAAAAGTTTAATACTTCTTATTCAATATAAATAATTATTTCCACTAAATTCAATAGTGATTTTATTCATAATTGACTCGTATTTCAGTTTATTAATAGTCAAGTAATTAGATTGGTTACTGTATTATTACTCACTATTGCAGTCCTTAACATTTTTCAATGAGGTTATTAAAAAAAATATTATTTATTAAAAAACCAGCTGTATATAAATAAATCTCAATTGTCTCAACACATAATTCGTTAGAGATTTTCTCTGATTTGAAACAATTATTCAAATCTGTATTTATATATTCAGTAATTAAATAATTGATACTTGTTTAAAATAAATTAATATTTTAGATAATTTAATACCAGTTTTTAATTGATATTTCAGTTCAAAACATAACAATATTTCGTGTTTTTGCTTTCACTAAACTTCCTTTAAATAGTAATGATATTTATGAAAACTCTCTAACTCTCTCTTCCAATCTCTCTCTCTCCTATTGCCTCTCTCTTTCCCATTCCCTAGGTCTCCCTAAATCCTTCTCTCTCTCTCTCTCTCTTTCTCTCTCTCTCTCTCATTCCTTTTCTTTCTCCCATTCCTTCTCTCTCTCCCCATTCCCTCTCTCTCCGATTAAGCATGTGCGAATTAGTTAGAATCGATATCGCAAGTGTTAAAATTCATTAAATTAAACAATGTATTTTAGCGCCCTCTAGCAACTACATGCCAAGGTTTAGGAAATTTTACAAAGAAATGCCACATAAAGGATGATCTACTCTATTGATGTACATAGGTTTCTTGACATTGTACCCATTTTTAATCATACGTTTTTGGTACAACTTTTAGGTGTCACCTCATCACTGTGCAAGTGATGCTCAACTAACCTAAAGGCAAGGCCTGATCAATGCATTCATCAAATATATTTTTAAAAAATTTAGGATAAAAGTTTTTAAAAATATTGTTTTTACTTTTCGAAACCAGATTTGTATTTAATGAAATACCGCACCAGACTATTGCCACTGAATTATCAATTGAACCAGAAATGTATAGAAATAGATATGGAATTTGATTGAAATCCGAATTACTTTCAGACATAACAGCAATTTGTTTTCGTATTATTTATATAACTATTTCACATCCAATAATCAATTTATTAATATTCATGACTCGAAACAAATACCAGATTTAGATGAATTTACTTATGAAAGAATAGGAATGGGATTTCACACAAGTATTACATACATTGAAATATAGACCCGACTATTGCCACCGAATTCAGTGACAAATTGTCGTAATTATGATTTGAATGACAGCTAAAGTCACATCAATATGAGAAGCGATTGCATTGCTATTTGTATAATTCAATAATCATATAAGTTGTGTAATACTGAGAGTTTAGATAAAATCTTAGGAAAGAATATTTTCATTATTAAGGCATTGAAAAAGACATATTTTGCCTATTTTATCGGTTCATAGGAACCCCTCAAGGGTTTATGTGCAAACGAATCACATAGTGAGGAACCACTTGCCAAACATTTATTGCACCTATAAATGCTTATTTGAAACGTTAGAACCTATTTGAAGATTTTTTACAATATAAGAAATATTATAGATTATTTAGTCAAAATTGTATTTTATCTATTCTTATTTAGTCAAAAAAATTAGATACTATCTTAATATAACTTAAATAGTGAATTTTATTTCAGATATAATTAAACATGTGTGATTTATTTCTGTAGAAAATAATAGAGTCGATGAAATACAGACAATCGTATTCTTAGTTGAGTGATAGCAGATTAGCAAACAATAAATTAAGAATACATTTTAGTTATAAAATCAAACAAACTATTTTGAAGATAACCTCTGATAGCCTAATAATTTTTCTTTGAAAGTACCTGTTTTATCAAGTTACCTAATATTTGGTTTTAATATCTAAAAATATAATACATGTAAATAACAATCTTCGGACCTTGTAGCAATTAACTTCAGGCTGTTTCACTAAAAAATTGTCATTTTCTATGGAAATTTATTTTCCACTATTATAGTTCCAATTGTAATACTTCCATAGCATTTTAAGAATTAAATCACTATTTCATCACACCTAATACTCCAATCATACAGCGATACGGCTTTCCGACAACAGCTTTTATATTTATTTTTGTAATCTTGTTCTTTAAATTTTCATATTTTATTAGTTAATTTTTGAAAATTATTAAAACCTATTTAAGGAATTATTTTACCCCTTTATCACCCCTATTACAAAACCTATAAATGGTTTAATAAAAACTTACCATTCAATTCCCTATTGATTATATTTTTAGACAAAAATTTTGTCATTTATTAATATTTTATTTAACAAAATATTTTAAATTGAATATAATTCAAAATATAATTTCTGTTCAAATAAATGTCAAAACTATTGTTTGGAAAGTATTTATAATTTCAAAGTCAAACGAGACAGGAACATTGAATAATTTAGAAAAATAGGCAAAAATTACTATTAAACACAACCGATTGCCGGATCAGTTGATCGAACACATGCCTGAAATATCATTCATTGAATTTGTGACCGATTTCTGGCGACTATTATATATTTGGTTAGGACTCTCTCTTATCTGAATATTTTACAAACTTCTATAGAATTCTATTTAAAATTTATATCATCTTTGCTTAAAAACATCATTTAAATAATTTAAATATAGTCACATTTCCTATTGCTCATATTTCAACTAATTATGTTATACAAGAAGATAATTAAACTTAATAAAGGTAAATTATTAATTCTTTTATAAAATTGAATTAATGAAATTATGATTATATAGAAAAACAAGAATGACCATTAATATTTTTAACTCCGTTATCCCAATAAAATATTTATTGGACCTTAAGCTCCCATTCTATAGAATTTGTTTTCATAGTATTGGGGATCTAATTCCATAGATTTGTAATAGATTCTCATTGCACTGGAGGTTCCCATCTAATAGATTTGAAATAGTTTCCCAAACAATAAAAGATCTAAACTAAACGATTTGTAATAAATTCCCATACAATGAAGGTTCACATCCCAGCGTGTTGGGGTGCGGTGGTGATGGTGAGGGTGGAAACTAATCTTTATTCTCCTGGATGATGAATGTTTAAGTAGTAGTAGTAGTAATGGGTGGCGGTGATCACCTGCCGCTACTAATAGAGGAGGTCTGGTGGCAGTAGTAGTAGTAGTAGTAGTGGGTGGCGGTGAGGGGTGGTACAAACGAATCTATATACTCCTTTTTCTTCGAAAGAGGAGTTAAAAATTTTAATTAATATAACTCCTTATAAAAGTTTAATTTTTTTTGAAATATTTTATTGTGTTTTAAAAATTTCTCAAATCATAATCTGTTCAAATCATTTTATACCCGTCTATTCACCTAATCATTACCTAAATGTTAAACAACATTAAATATCCTAAATAAACTTAGCATAATCCAAATTGAACACCACTAGAATACGCGAACAACTATAATTTTCAAAATTTCAGAAAGTATTTAATTATTTTTATCCATCTGAAAAGCGTCTTTATGAAAAAAATAATGTCCAATGGTCGATCTAATTAATTATATAATATTCTCCTTATTTATATTATTACAGGCTAAATTCTCATATCGACCTTTTGTAACGTATATTAGTACAAATTTGTAGTTGTTATTTGTTTTATTTGGTAAAAAATTAATATTCGACTACTTGGTCATTTATAGTGAATCATAATTATAGTGACCCAATCATCTTGAACCAAACCATTCACAATAAGTGTGATAGACTGTATTATAATAATATGAAATATAATTTTATCATTGAATACCTGTGTACTAAACGATAATGTTCTATTTTATAAATAAGGCATTTTATTAAATATTGTTAAATTTATTTTGTAATTTTATACAAATTGCAGGTGCATTCTAATCAATTTTTGAAAATAACATACATTTAACTTGACAAAATATTTAAATAATTTAATATTTATTCAATGAAATTATATTTTAATAATGGTAAAGCATCTTGATGAATCAATCTTATTATTACCAGTTACACCGGACATTGCACCAGTTCCAGCACAGGTATCATCAGCAGCAGATCAGGAAAATTGTTTTGAACAAATTAAAAGGTCAATTCGATTTAATGAACTTATTAACAACAAAGTATCAATAGAGAAAAATCTTTCGAAAGAAGGTACGATCTTATATTCAAAAGTTCAACTTGTTTTTATATACACAGATGAAAATTTAAATGCCTTGGATTCTATTGATGATAAAAATAATAAGAACGATGTGTTTTCAACACTAAACACTGAAAATCATACAATTGGACCTGATGAAAATTTTAGCCAAATAAGAGTTAATAACTTATTCGGTATAGTTTTGACATTAATATCAGTACTATTTTTATCAATTGTACTCGAAATTGATGATTTATTACCACAATTAGAACCGATTCAAATAATTGTTATCAGGTTAGTGTTGTTAATGCAGTAATATTTTAAAGTTTAATTATTCTAGAACAGTTTTTAGATATGATAAAATATAACTTGAAGTTTTAAGTCCGATTTAAACCTAATATATTCTTATTCGGACATTTTATCCTAACACATTAAAGAACCATTCATATTTTAAAGATAACGAACAAATGCTTGATTCTTACTCATTATATTTAAGTTTTTATAATTGACTAATCAGTGACCGATAGACAAAATATCAATTTTAATTCAAGTCGAGTCAGATCAGGGAGTGATAAGAGCCTCAAAATCACTGGGGGTATAGGGCATGGGGTGCAGTATTTTTTCAATCGTCAAATTCCTTTAGAATTTAATTCAAAATGACGTGATTTAACAGAATTTGAAAGAATTCAAGCAAATTGGGGTGAATTATGGAAGAATTTGACAGAATATACCAATAACTTCACAATCTATCAATTTCTAAGATTTTAATTTTAGTGGGGATTAATAATTGCTCGTTTTTCTTCATCACAGAGGGGTATTTTGGTCATATTTTAGCTATCAACCCTGGTGCATCCCTGGTCTGGAATATAATTAAACTACAAGTATACTATACTATACTTAAAATACCGGGTGCTGAATGCGGTAGGCGCTTACTTGTACTAGTGCAATTGTTAATAATTAGGTTAAGTTAATTTAGATTGAGTTAGCTTAGGTTACTTATAGTTGGGTTAATTTCGATTAATTTAGATTGGGTTAGAAGAGGTTAGTTCAAATGGCGTGGAACGTGTACAAGTGGCACGAGAACAAGTGACGGGACCCCTGTAGGCGGTAGACCAATGACAGGATAAAGCATTAAATAAATTAATTTAAAATTGAATATAATTTTGTTAATATCTATTATCTCTCAAATTATTTAATAAATAAAAAGTTTTCAGATTTAAATATTTTTTTCTTTTACTGCAGAAACCGGTCTTTTAATGCTAACCCAATATAAGGAGTGTTTCCCATATATACGACATTTAAGTCTATTAATTGATTCGAAGAAGAGATTTCGTTGTTTCAAATTATTTGCCGATAAATAAGGAAAACATATGAAGTCATTGGAGTTGAGAATCAAATTCAACAAAAACTTTCATAATATTAATGATGTCTTCGAACAGATCTCACAATTTGTTTCACTCAATACTATTGTTCTAAAGCTAGGAATTGACAAATCATTTCCATTGGATTTGACATTTGGGGCAAAAATGTTAGGAAATAATTGTCTAAAACTGAAACACATTTCCATTGAATTGAGAGAAAAGTTATTCATTAAAAACAAATCAATTCTGGAAAGCATTGAATTCCTTCCGCCAGACATACAAACCATTTGTATTAAAAACTTTTCCATTGGTGTAGAGTTAGGTTCACTCAAGTCATTGAATGCGTTCACACAATTGACTGAACTTGACATTCAATACAGCGAATTAACTGATGACTGCATTACTGGTATTCACTTATATTGTCCTAAATTACAGTCAATTGTGTTGAAAGCGGAGGAAAACTTTTCAAACAATGCATTGTATTCTTTGGCAAAACTGAGTTCTTTAAGAGTTTTGCAAATTGTGAGTTCACCTGAAGATGAAGCAGATATATCACAACATATTTTGTGCACCTTTGCATTCAATACCATTGATTGTTCAGTAATAACATTAGCAATAAAATTAAATTTCTGATGAATAGTTTTTGCCTTAGGTCTAGAGGTGTTTATCAAGACTGATTTTTATCTATTGCACGATAACTGAACAATCAATGGTATTGAATACAAAGATTGCAAAAACTATTTTCAAAATTTTATATCTAATATGAAATGTGAAAATATTTGATGGAACGGAAAACAAGTTCCAATTTATGTTTTGTTAGTGCGAAGCCATGAAATATTTAATTATTAATTTGGTTGTAAACGCATTTGAATAAGTTTTTAACGCTATTACGAATCTAAGGGTGGATCGACTCGTCGGTCTAGGTTTTAAGCAAGGTGTATATGTTTCTGTATATGAATAAAATATATACCGAAATAAATTTGTTTTTAAATCTCAAAATTAATGAACTTATTTATGGTTTTTTACAGTTTAGAAACAGTGAAATATTGTTAAAAAGTGGGCAAAGGAACGAATTTCAGGGTGAATTCTTTCGAAGCCAATAGGTATTACGGTCTGTGAAATCACAAATATTGGGAATTTTCTACAGAGAATGGTATTTCGCAATCGTCAGATTCTTGTAGAATTTAATTAAAAATTAGGTAATTTAACCGAATTTCAACTAATTATGAAAGAATTTAGGCAAATTGTGATGAATTATAGAAGAATTTCATAGAATTTTAACAAAATTTACTATATTTCAAAGAATTTGGGCAGAATATTCCGGAAATGTTTTCTCAAAATTGCTATAGGGGGGGGGGGAGGTAAATCGCGAGCCACCAATTGTGTATCTGCCAAAATCAAATTCCCGGTCGTACCCCTCTTTCACTATCCCTGGTATTTTACAATAATTATAAAATAAGTCCAAAAATGATGAATTTATGAAAAATTAATATGTTCTAATTAGAGTACGAAATTGTCTTTAAAACAATTTCTATTCACTTCTCGTGGTCTTATTTTTCAATCTCTTCCCTTCCCGTTCCCATGAGAACAAATTTCAATCCCATTCCATTAAGAGTGAAATATATGTTTCTCATAAAATTAGGTATTTATTGCTAGTATAACATAATTAATGATATTTTTTATACACTTTCTCCCATTCCCTTGCGGGATTGGGAAGGGAAGTGTTTGAAAGCAAATATCACTGGAAACAGATTCTTTGATATATATTTTAGATAATTTCATCCCTGCAATAATAAAAATGCATCATGACTTGAAATAAATTTCTAATAATGTGCTAACATTTCCCGCAATCCTTAATATTGATATATAATTTTCAATAAATATTTTTAAATAAATTTTTCTTGTTAAATAAACTAACTTATATAAAAATTTTAGTAAATAATATTTGGGGGCAAGTATATTTAACAAGGATCATACTAATTGTTAAAAGGGGACTCTTGGAATTTTCGAGTTTAATCAATCTTATTTTATAAAGGTTATAAAATGACACAATATTTCACTTGGAACTATATTTTTATCTCCTATGGTTTAAGTAGTAAATTTTTCTGTTTCCACTACGCTTTTTACTCTCATTCTCATATATATTGAGACTATGTTTGAATTCTTTCAATTCTATCCATATAAAAATTAATTTTATTAATTTCATAAATATTAATAATACAGAGTTTAATATTGAGTATAACTTCCATTATTGACTATGACTTCAGAATATCTATCTTTCATAGACATTACTAACAATCAATTGAATCCCAATGTTTACTAATGTGTTGAAATAAAAAATTCTTATTAATTATATGCTTTGATTTGCACTGTAATTTTGATATGATTTAAATCAAGTGAGTTTGGAGGATGTCTTATAACTGGGGACAGGGGAGTATTATTTGGAATTTTTAAATAAAATATATAACATTCTGAATCTTTACATATTTGAATGTTTCATTGGTTTTTACGATATTATTATATTTTTTCAATCAAAGTAAAAATGGACATTTTAGGCATTTGAATATTCTTTTAAAAATTATAATAGATATCATGTTAATTAAAAATGCTACTGACTACTCTTAGTGTCATAAATTCAAGTAAGAACTTCTCCTATTAACATAAATAGATGAAGGATTATAAATTTTGATATATTTTACTCGTATAATAAATAATGTTTAAACTAAGGTCTATGATTGAAGTATAGCTAAATAGCTAAATATAAATACTGTATATGGATAGAATATGGAAAGCATGCAAACACTGTCTCAATATATATGACAATTGGAGTACATCGTATAGTGTACATCAATAAGTACTACACTCAGGCTAGACTCAGTCCCCTATAAAATAATCGAAATTTAAAATAATTTTAAATTCATAATGAATACTAATAATTCATGAATATAAACTGAAATACTTCCAAGAGCTAAAATATTTAAAATTATCAGTTGATTGAAAATACAAACTTCTATTAGAAGCTTAGTAGAAGAATATTCTTTTAGTACTTACAATGCAGGTTTTGGAGGTGCCGATTAAAAGTTGCAATATTTATTTTTTTAATCTATAGTGTGACCGGTTGGAATATCCAAAATTTCAGGGTGTCCAACCAAACCCCTGGTATTTTTTCGAGGGTCAAATTTTGATTTATTTATAAAATTACATCATTTTTAAACATTTACTGAAACTAAATTATTTCCCTGGGCGGAGGAAATATATCCTGATTCAGACTTTTATATTCTACATGACAATTCACCTATTAAT
>JAQFXN010001688.1:0-14522 GCA_034693365.1 Liacarus xylariae
ATATATCGATTGTTAAATGTTAAAAACCATATAACTACTTTATAAGTACATTCAGTACCTTTTTAGATATATTTCTATATAAGCTGTAAATCAAAGCTAATAATAATTCTAATCACAATTTATAAATTGAATATCTCTTTAACTATAATTAATTTTAATATTATTAATTCAAAATATCATTAGTAATATTAGTATCTAATAAACCATGTATAAATCAATTTATTTTAATTATGTTTAATTTATGTAAAATCATATTTCATATGCTTATGAGATGTAATTCAATATACACGGCTCAGAGGTAGATCAGAGCCAAATCAACGTATATTTTCAAGTAATTAAGTAATCCATATGTAGTCAATAAATAATTAAAAGTATTTTTATTTATATTTATTTATCTTTCACCCCCTGTCCGTCCTTACCATGGGTTCTGGTTTTGTTACCAAAGTACCTGGAAAAGATCTCTAACCTTCTTGACCAAATATTCTTAAAGTTTACACCCATACACCATTTGTATTATCTTATAATTACATCCTATTTTGTTCATCCATCAATTACGCACATAATTCATAGTTTACCTCAACTTATACAAACCCAACGTTATTAATACTTCAATACAAACACCCATTGAATCAATTACAAGAAAGATTTGTTTAGGAAAGCTATCACAAATTACGTCTAGCTTAAAACCTAGATTCGTCACAATATATATTCCCCTTTTTAAAAGTTAATATTTAATGCTAGCTTTCATATATATCCAGATTAGCTATACATCTATTGATTTTAGCAAATAAGACATCGATTCTAACTAATTTGCATATGGTGAAGATATTCGTGATAGTTCCTATAATGGAAATAGAATATTATTTGAAATAAATGGCGTTGTATTAGAAAAAACTAAAGATTCCATTTCAACGCCCGTAAACTCAAATAATATTATTTTTCGAGATTGTAGATATCACTACTTAATACTGCCTGTGCGACTTATTTAGATTCTATGTCTCAATTGTTAAAATCAAATATAATATTTCTACTATGTATTACGCCTCCCTCTATATCTCTAATAATATATTAATTTTTTATTCGAAACATCTTACTTATAATACTGGATTTGTGTGTTTGAAACTATCACCATTCGATTGAGCATATGCGAATTAGTTAGAGGAGATGTCTTATTCCCTAAAATTAATAGATGTATAGCTATTGTGGATAGATATGAAAGCTGGCATTAGGTGTTTACTTTAAAAAATGGTACTGTATATATTTTAAGTGTGTATTGGAATTGAACGCTATCATAGAAGTTAACATTATTTGCATAAAATAATAGAAGTTTAAAACAATGGTTTTGAAAGTTTTCCAATGTCTGCAATGCCAGTAAGTGATAAATCCAATAAAAGTGTTAACAATACAAAACTTTAAAGTGTTCAGCAGTAAACAGCAATTTGCATATATGACTAAAAAATATTCTCATTTTTAAAATCAAATTTAGGATAAAAAATCAAACAAATTATATTATATATTGAAGGGTAAAAATTGTCCGGGAATTCTGTACAGACGGTCAATCCCAATTGATCCCTGGTCTTTTCTCTGATTTAGGGGCTTCTGCTTCAATGCTAAGAATTTGACGAATTCATCATGCTCTTCCTTACAATTTGTTGCGGTTTCGTATTTTATCGGCAAATATATCGCAATATTCCACAATTCTTATAAACGCCATTCTCGTTGCAGGTGTCCTGTCTATGATGTTTCTGTCCGTCTATGTAGTAAAATAGTTTCGGTTCTCCAACTTCGCCCAAACAGCCGCTGTTGCAGAAACCCTTTTGTCATTGTCAATAAAACTCTTATGTTATTACAAATTGGATCAGAATATTACTCAATAGCCATCTATTAGGACATTTGCATCCACATCCAAATGGTTAGGTGTATTTGGATCTGTGTTGATTTGATATTTCGTATTATAACAAAGTGCTCTCATGTGGCAACGATTACAGAGAAATATTGCACGTCATATAAATAGCAACGGGCAGTCTAACCATTCAATAATTGAGCTTTATTTAAGCGTATAAAAAATGTTTTACTTTGAGAGCATTTTGTATTTTAACAACTTTTAATATTTTCCTTTAATGAAAAAGAGAAATATAAATCCATTTCCGACTCCTCCTCCTTACAATTAGAAGAATAGACCAAGACAATTATTTGGATTTGCAGGGAATTTTTTGGAAAATTCAAAAGAATTTAATGTTTAATTGGAACTCGGAAATATACATATCTGCGTATGTACAGTATATGCAGCCTTCCAGATTTTAAAGTGGACACCATATACAGCTTTTCCTTAATTGTTAATATACTTATAATCTATGTTTAATTTCTCAATAATTTTTTAAATTAAGCATTTAAGGTTTAGTAATTTGAAAATCCTGGATGGAAGGGAATTAACATTATCTTGAACCTGTTCTATCATGGAGTAGGTTCAATTATGAATTCTGACCAATAAATAAATTTTCTGGAAAATAAATTATTTCCCTGAATGGAGGAAATATATCCTGATTCATACTTATCAACACTATTAGAAATTTGTGAATTGCGATTTACCCTATATGTAGCCCAATTGGCAAAGTTAACTCAATCCCTAATGGATTTCCTCACTAAAAATAACTTGCGTAACACTTTTTATCATAGATTTTGAAGTTAATTCTCAATGCGATAACTGGATTGAGAAAAATGAGAGTTTGGAAACGGAAAATCAAAGATTAAAAACAATTGTTAACGTTTTACTAAATATCAAATATAAGAAATCATTTGTCGATAAGAATAATACCAAAAAGCACTTATATATCCATATCAGTCAGCTATGGTCAATAGGAGCAGAGCTTTGGAAATTTGGGCTCAAATAATGCGAGTCTTTTAAAAATAGATTCTTTAGAAAAACAACTTATTGTTCAATCATTCCTGAAAGAGTCAAATGATCGCAATGTCATTTATATATGGTTTTCTGCAGCAGTAGATTCGCTTGGTAAAATGAGATGGATGAGCAATGGCAAGGAAGTGGATTATTCGAATTGGGCCAATAAGAATGACATAGTTAAGAATTACCCATATGCATGCTTAAATAATAACTGGAATGAGCCAACAACCGAGGAAAGTTTTGCAAGATGGTATTATTCCCCAGATACAGACACAAATTTTGTGATTTGTGAAATTACTGTATAATTAATTAATTTCTTACTGTTAGTTATCAAGATTTGTTTATAATAATTGTAACTTTATTTTTTGTGATTATTATATTTTTCATGTGAAAAATTAATTTATTACTAATGATCAGTGATGTCCTATTGTTATGTATATTTAAATGATGAAAGTTTTTATGTTATAAATGTATGGAATAGTACTGCATCAGTTGAATATACAACAAATACAAGAACAGTGCTAATGATCAAAATATCTTAGAGATTGCAACACAAACTATTCAATACATTTGTGTAAATGTATGTCAAATAAAATAATTTAATTATATTCCGTATATTTGTAACCTTTTATGTATTACAGTTGAATACATTCATATTTAACTTCTACATGAATAGAATAGTTCATTTATAGAATGGTTTCTTTCCCTGGAGGAGCTTTAATATATAGTTGTTTTAGATTAGCTTACTTTTGATATTTGACTGCACTCTACCTCATAGATATCAAGAGATAGAGAACAATCAAGATATTTATGTTTTGGGAGAGACATTACCTAGTGTTATGATTTTAAATCAAAATAATTATTATTATCTAACACTAGAAATAAGCCAATTAATTCTGAAAGCCAATAAAGTGCGGCGATGTTAGGTTAAATTATTTGTGAATAAACTAAGTAAATGTCAATCAAACAAAACAGGAAAGTGTTGAATATAAAAGTCATTGTAATTTAAATAAATTAGTATTTGAATCAATGAAGTATCTGTGTATACATGAACAGTAGATATTTCTACTGTTTTGTTTAAGTTTAAAGTGTTATCCAATATTTTGTTGATCTGCTTAGTGTTATCAAAAATTTACTTTGTTTAATTTATTAGTATTATAATTTACGAGAATCAGAAATTAAAATAATTTATAAAAACCTGTAACTCTGGTAAGGTAAATTTGGCATATTAGTTTATCAATAGGCGCACACCGGGGGTATATAGGATAATGTTCAAATCTATAAAATAAGTTTAAAATATTTTTCCAACTATCCAGGTGGCGCAGCTGTAGATGGTCAAATTTCGAAATTTTGATTTGACTTTAGAAGAGAATAACAAATGATAGCATCATTTTAAGTTATGAATAATTTAAAGAATTCGATGATTATTTAGTGTTGAAAAAATAAAAATTTTAAAATTATTTTTTCAGGAAAAGTCTAAATATTATCATTCGCATCTACAAATGGTTGTCCTGCACCTAATATTTCATTAATTTAATTAAATAAAGCATTTATTCAGTTAATATCATATATTAATTTTCATACAAAAATTTTCTATAAAACAATATTAATTCTGCATTTTAATAGAGTATTTAATTGAAATAATCTATCAATTTTTTAATTATCTAAAATGTTTCCTAATAGTCAAAATCTATCATTACATTTATTTTAAGTTAGAAATTATTAAACACATTCATCTCAAAATAAAAAAATATATTTTACTGAAATGGCAGTCCATTATCTATTCATGCAATGTATGAGATTAATGAATCATAATCTTAAAAAACACTAACCAAATGACTAAACCTTAAATACTCTATTTAAAAAATTATTAAGACATAAAACATTATTGATTATAAATATATGGACAACTGAGAAAAGGCCGGAGATGGTGGATAAAATAAATTCTGAACGGCTTTATATTTACAGTATAATCCGGTTCAAAGATGAAATGAATTGAATTTGTTAAGTACTCAGTAATTATTTATTAATACATCTAATAGTAATAAAATCATCAGAAGCATCATTATTTTTGTTTTGTTTTTTGATTACAATTTATAATACTCTGACTCATAGTCCGTTTACGGAAAATATTTTCTTTAACTTGATTTTAAAAGTTTAATTATTTAAGCGTTTTTGGAAAGTATAGAACTTAGAAAAAATTCTGACCTTTGTTACCTGTGTCATTGCGTTAGGTCATATGAGATTTCATAAAATCCATATGTAGCGCATGCGTAATTAACATTACTTTCTAACTAACTTTCAAAGTATTAGAAATTCTTAAACTTTAAAAGTTAAGTATATGTAGTGTTTACGTAAAGTTTTTAAGCAAAGTTTAAGTAAAGTATACTTTCCGTAAACGGGCTATTAGAGTCTAAGTTTTCACTTATTAAGCCACCAATCAACAAGTTTAAATAGACAACTTAATACTTTCTAAATTAATCTATTCAAAAAACTCAATCTTTCAATTATCAATTTATTATATTGTATTAAAATAGAAATCATTCATAATTTATATATAATATAATTGTTTTGTTGTTAAAAATGAAGTATATTTAAGGGTTTAAAATCACTCCAGTGTATGGATTAGCCGGAACACGATGTTTACCACTAACAGGTATATCAGTAAATGGAACTAGTTTAGAATTTCTGAGAAATTTAGCAACGAATTTGATTTGTGTGGGCCGGGTAGCAGTGGTGGAGGAATAAACCAAATTGACTTCAAAATCGACCGATTCTTTTGATTCATCTAAACTCAAAAAGTCTTGAATGTGTTTCTCTACTGTACTTTTCCATTGGCCTCTATTTATACTCGCATTTTGTGGGAACAAGTTATACAATTGCATTGGACCGCCCAATATGTTGGCCACAATATGCCCGCAATCATCCCCTTCTTTTCCCAAATCTCGTACCGCTTTAGCCATTTTCTGATTCTTAGAGGTCGGTTCACCGGTGCCCACGTCTGTTGGGTAAATGATTGCGTGCACGTACTCTGCCCTACCATTCTTGCCCTGACTGTGGCTTACAATAGGATCGGCTAATAGTGTGTGCAAAGTTGTGGCCAATACATACACAATGGCCACCAATAAGACATTGATTTGCATTTTCATATACAGTAGTTTAAACTGGTTTTTAAAAGTTTTAATAACTTATTATATTTAATGATTAATTTCAGAATGCTTTCCATAATCATAAACTTTTTTATATTGTTTTAAATGTATTGTGAGAATCAGAACAAATGTTTTTATAATCTTCTTGGTTTCATTTAATATATTTGATACGAATTGACTAAAATAAAAATTTAAACTCACTGTACTGTACATCACTTTAACCAGAAATGTTATCTAGAGGGTTTATTTTGATAACAGAGTAAAGCTGAATCATATCTACTAATACTAAATCTATTAGAAAAAAAATGTGAAACGAGATCTGTGTCTTTTGATTTTTGTGACAAAAAAATTGTAACAGATTTTGGAATAAATAATTATTAATATTCTTAAAATAGAGGTTGATTGTTGTTGAATTACTGCGGAATTAGTCGTAATTCTGTTAAATTATGTCATTTGTAATTAAACTTTGCATGATATTGATTAATCTTGCAGAATACCTTTGCTTAATCCCTCTGTGACTTTGAGGCTCTTATCAGTACCCAATATCCTTTGACTTTGAGTTCATTAGTCACCTCTCTTTTAAGAATATTCTTAATAATTATTTATTCCAAAATCTGTTATAATTTTTTGTCACAAAAATCAAAAGACACAGATCTCGTTTCAAATTTTTTTCTAATAGTATTAGAGTATTAGTAGATATGATTCAGGTTTACTCTGTTATCAAAATAAACCCTCTAGATAACATCTCTGTTACATATTCTTTATTCAAATTTATTTCTTGAACATTCCTTTAAAATTTATTTTTCTCAAAACAATCCTAAAATAAATCAAAACTTTATAATATATTTCTCAATACTTTTTTTTGAAGAAGAGTACACATATTTGTTCCACTCCTTTAAGAATATATTAAAATAGACTTAAAAATAGATTTTAAAACTAATTCTTATTTTTGTTTCTAAAGTTTTTACGACTATCGGTCGTAAAATAAAAGTATTTATCTTTATATTCAATATATTAATGGAAGAGATTTGTATTTTAAAAACAAAATAGCAACTGAAAATCGTTTGAAAACATTGGAACAAAATATTTTCTATTTTATTCTCAAAAAAATAATATTCATTTGTAGACAACATCCACTTCAAAGTTATAAGATTTAAATTTTTAGTTTTGTTAAATCAAAACTTGATTTAAAGCATAATCCAATTTATTGTGTAATTTAAAATTGTTTGAAATTTTCTCTCAAATAATTGTGAAATGAAAAACAAACAAAGTTTTTCAAAAGTAAATTACTTATAACGGATTATAAAGGAGTTGCCATGTTACGCCTTTCTAAAATATAACATGTTGACTTTGTTCTCAAAATCATAGCCGATATAGGATTAAGAATATTTAAGAATTGTAATTATCTGTATTATTGCACAAAATAACAATCCCAACTTGTTATATATTGTCAAATCAAATTGTAGTTTTTGAACTTTTGTTATAGTTTAAACCTTAGGGCGGAATATAGCCTCAGTAGTGAAATAATGCAATGCTAGTGACTGCACATTCGAGTACTTTATGTGTGGATTAAAAGTTTATTTGAAATAAACCAGTAGTCATATCAATGTCAAAACATTGAGAAAATGAATGAACCTATAATAATATACACTAGTTTAACATGACGTTACTTTAATGAGAAAGAGTTTGTGTCCTTTTATACTGTAGTTCCCTTTTTAATGTGGGCTTTGGTTTAAACTATAAAAATATTTGCATTACAATCTGATCCTATTTTCAAAAGACCCTGATTCTCTCTAATTATGAGCAAACCGGACTGAAAAATTCATACTGTATATAATTGTTTTTTTCAATTTTCCCTATAAATCAGTGATGTGATCTAGGGGCTTTAATCAGATAAGAGATTGAAACTAAATCATTTCTACTAATACAAACTCTATAGATTTCAATAGAGTTCAATAGAGTTAGTATTAGTAAATGTGATTAAGTTTCAATCTCTTATCAGATTAAAGCCCCTAGATCACATCACTGCTATAAATTGTTGTAAATATTTTTCTACAGTTAACAATTTCAAAATCAAAATAATCTACTTTAATTGGAAAACTGTTAATCGCCTCTTCAATTATTTTGATGATAACCATTTTAACCCTCTTAACCCCCCTCCCATTGACAGGTACTATTTTCAGAATTAATTTTTATAGACTAATAAACCATATGATAAATATTTCAAATTAGCTCATAAAACGGTGAACTTCCCTGGTGAGTATTTGTTTGAAGAGTATACCACATTTGCTTACTTCTAGACATTTTATGTTCAGGGCCAATAATGTAAAGGCGGTGAAGATTATTATATGTATTAGAGTAAATGGAAAGAAATCAAATGTTCTTCAGATAAGAGACAGAATACTAATAGATCTGTTGAATACAATCATACTTTATATAAATAATAAATTTAAAGATTTAATTTCCGTTTAATTTTTGTATTTCGAAATACTATTTCGTGATTTTTACTATTTATGTATTAAATATTTGAATTAATAGAAATAAATGAACAAAATAATTGTCACTGTCTCTAGATTAGACCTATTGTGCTCTTAAAGCGAACAGTAATTTCAAAAATTAGTCTATTGTATATCGAAAACACTGTAATGATTCTCAAAGGATAGGAGAAATTAATAATTTCTATTCTGAAGAATATGAAAGGCGTTCAATGAATTGAATAAACTTTTATATTCCTTTTGTAACTTATTTTCAATACTTCCGCTATTGTTTAGTTTGATTTGAATCAGACATTCATTTTATTTTATGCCTTACGAACAAAGGCCCGAATTATTGCTTATTTCGCAATATATGAAATGAATTTTTCATGTGAATCTATATTTCATATTATAAATTATTTTTATTTCACTTTGTTATACATAAAAAAGTTAGTTATATTACACATCAAATCATATAACATATTATCCAAAAAATACTGCTACAGAATCCAAAAACAAGAATAACATTTTCATTAGTCATACATTAATTCATAGCTAAAGGTTTTAAATATGTTTTCAGATATTATTCATAAATCAAAAACAATATTTAATCTAAAATCCTGAAAGATTTTTATTCCCTAAAACAAAAAGTTCTCAGAAAAATAATTTAACTTAAAAATAACGGAATAATGAGATAAAACTATAATTTGTTGAAAAAATTGTTTTTCTATTTAACAAAAGTAATGAACAAAAAAAATCATTTTAATAGTTTTTTATAAACCAATTTCCGCAATAGAACGAGTCATTGAATACAATTAAGTGCGAAGAATATTCTTCAGAATTCATTAAACTTTATGTTATTTTACAGAATATTCTCTGGATTTGATTACAATTTTGTTTCACATTTCGTTAGATTAAAAAATAAAATAAAATACAGAATAAAATCATAAAATTAATGGATAGGAAGAGAATTTGATGTAAATTGAATTGAATTAATGAAAAATTTAAATTTATTTTCTTTTTAAATCTCGATTTATTCAGAAAACCGGCGTTTCATCACTTGACAAAAATATAAGAAACATGACTTCTATACGAATGGAAGAGCAGATGCATAGACTAAATGAGGCCAAACAGTATTGTATGGAAAAACTTAATCAAAAGAATATAACTGAAGGTAAGAATGAATGCTAAACATTAAGAAACAAATAAAAACAACTCATTGTTTCAGTTCATAATTGATTTGTTGTTTACCGAATGCTAATAATATTTACCCAAAAAATATTTTCTATTCTATTGTTATTTTTTATGAATAACTTAGTCATCACTCAAATTAAAGTCAATATTTAACATATAATGCACTTTACTTTTATAATAACAAACTCTAATTATTAAAATCGATTTTTATATTATATATTATAATAGACTTCATCTAAACATTAGAATTAAGTCCAAAAAAAAGTTAACAACTTTTTGGCCAGAATTCGGTGTTGAAATCAATACTATATTTGTATATTTTGTAAAATACAACATAAGATATGAGTAAAGTATTTATCTTTTGTTTCTCTAATTGTCTGTCAATTCAATGCCTGTGAAAAGATATGATTTGTACGAAAATATATATTATTTGTAATGAAATTATCTTTGAATACAACACTATTTTAGAGGTAAATCGTTGTGTTGTATACCGAATGTCATTTACTACTCCACAAATTGACGAACCATTAGATTATATTATATATACAGTTGTGTTGCACTGAAGTGCCATTAGAGGAGCGACTATAAAGATAATACATACCATTCAAACTATAATTTACAGACGAGGAAGAGGTATAGTTCTACTGAAGTACAAAATATCTCTTGAATATAACAAAAGAGACAAAAAACAAAAATAAGATATAAAAACTGAGATTAAAAAGCTTTTTCATAAACTTTTATGTGAGAAAAATATTATGAAATAATCTTTTATGCGAGAACATATTATATGTTTATGACAGGGCTGAGGAAGTAGTTTGCTCATTTAAAGTGGATTGAATTACACAAATAGTAGATTAAAATGAAGATATATATGCTAAAGACTGTCTTTGATTGAATAAACATGTTTTTTTATTTAAAACTAATGTTTTAGTTTATGCTTTATTTATAACAATAGTTTAGAGATAACCAAATGGAAACAATCGGAATAACTTCTCTAAAGAAAAAAATTAACCTATAAAAATGTCCATGCTAAAAAATATTTTTGTAGCATGACGAAAGATTTAGCCAGTATATGCTGTAAAAATTGCATAAATTCTGTGAAATGTAAAATATAGTCAAATTCTGTTTAATTCGGTCTAAATTAATTGAAATTTCTAATACCTTTTCCTCTACTCCTTAGACTCTCACCGAAAAAAAATATATCTTAACTATAAAATCCTGAAATTGTTATAATTAATTAGAAGTAACTTCTATTTGATAATTGGTAATAAATTATCCTCGATCAAAAGAATTTTCAGTATCTTTTATTACATTAAGCCAAAATCAAAATTTACTCAATACCTCTCTCCCAATAATATTTGGGAACAGATGGAAAAATTTTCCATTTTCCAGTCCATTTGAGTCAGTCGAGCTTGGTTGTTCTGATCGATTTTATTTTATTCTCAAAGGAAATAATATTTTCTTCTATACCCCCTTCCACATCAGTGTTTTAAAGAGAGCATAAAAATTTAATAACGTTCATTTAATTACAATTCAATTCTAATATTTATTTTTTGAAATTCAATAATAAAATGAAAACAAATAAAAAAATGATTTATGAAATGATAGTTCAAAAACATTCTTTGATTTATCTAAAAGAATATTTTTATCTACGCTTTCAAAGAAAAAATGAGAATATAGATTCGTTTGGACCATCCCAGACATTACCGTCAACCACCACCCATTGCCACAGTAACCCAACCATTGACAATCCTATGGAAACCTATAATAATGCTATGAGACGAGAGCTTATGATAATCTTATCGGATGGGAAACTATGCTATTCCAAAGGGATAGGAGTTTATGATAATGTTATGGGATTGGAACCTATGATAATCTTATTGATGGGAGCCTATGATAGTCCTATGGAAGTGGATCGAATGGCAGGGTAGCTTATTATAATCCAATGAATTAGGGGTCTGTGATATTTTTGAAGAAAAAAGAGTATAAAGATTCGTTTACGCCTCACCGCCGCCGCCATAGTTTAGAATAAGCTCGAGTACTAGCTATGGGAACTTATGATATTCCAGTGGGATGGGAAACTTTTATGGAATGGAAGCTATGATAATGTTATGATATATGAGCATATGATAATTTTTTCGTGATACCTATTATCATATAATGAAAAATTTAAACCACCAAATTTGTCTGGGAAAGCGGAGATATATGTATTAATTGTTCATTCTTGTTTATCTCTTATTTTATTTCTATTTCTTGTAAACTATTGAAAAAATAGATAATAATTTTTGCGTTTTTGACAAAAAGTCATTGAAAAACATTTTTAGACAGTATCATAAAAAAAATCTTTTAAAAGCATCTTTAGATAAAAGTCAAAATTTTAAAAAGTTTATTTTTTTCTATTTCTATTGTCGCCCAATATATTTTGATAGGTTTGACATAAGTAGGAGAGAATAGTCTAATCTATTATCAGAGATTTATTCTATTACTTCTGTTATTATAAAGAAGCGAAAGATTTTTTGCTATTTATTATAAGACGAATAAAAATCTTATTCAAACTCTTAACCGAATGCAAACTTATATATAGTGTCTTTAGTGTTATATTTGTTATACAAATAGAAAAAATCCATTCAATCCAATGAAGTAAAACACAGACAACACAAACGATTTTGGAATAAAATTGACATTTCGTATCATTTATATGATTCTTATGATAAAAGTAAAATAATGTACAATTCCGAGACCAAAGTTTTACATTTAAAAAGTATTGCACAACAGTTCTGGAAATTATTTTTTTTTATCAATACATCTTATGATATAATTTATATTTAGTTCTCATATTTCGATCATTTATTTTCTAGAGATTTGATAAAACATAATATTATTAATAATAATAATGACTTTAATAACATATCAATAACCGAAATATCTTTAATATATCTTATGTGTAAAGTATAAAAACCTTGTTATACATCGTATGATTAGTTTTTTCTGCAAATTATATACGCTTTAAGTCGAGCTCTTATTTCAATTAAAATATATGACATTAAATATGTGACAACAGAGCGATCAATAAATTAATTTTTTTCACTAATTCTGCAGAATATACTGTATATAAGAATTAGTTAGGGATGCGTTAATACTGATGGGTTTGTATGCTGTGCTGTCTTGCATTGCCCAGAAAAATGTTACATCAAATGCAATAAAACCTCTGCCCTGTATTACTGGATGTTGGTATTGATTTGTTTTTATTAGCCATTCATTTGTCTGACAGAGATCTGACAACTACTATGCCATACATACTGTACTTTATTATATCGCTATACATATAGAATAAATATTAATTATTATGACAATTGAATAGTTATTGAATCCGAATTCATCAGCGATTAGTTATTTTTTTATACGCTATCATAAAAGTTAATATAAACAAAATAAAAGAATCCTTTCTATCCAAACCTGTATTAGTTCATTGATTTTCTAACTAATCACTATTTCTAATTAATAGTTACTATTCTTTTAAGATAATTAAAAAATAAATTTTCAAATAAAACTTTAGAAGTTCTAATGTTCTATAAATAAGTCTTTAAGATTTAATGATATAATTTTTAAAGGTGTTTAGATTTTATTAGATTTCTAACTCAAGCACTTTACATTCTATGGCAGGACTTCAGTAGTTAAATATTAAAATGAATTTTAAACTGAATTATTAATATTTTAGTTTAGTTTTATTTTTTGCCAAAATTACGACATTTATATAAAATTATAAAACATAGAATATAATGCTAATGACCAGTATATTTAAGCAAATATGTGGGCGAGGTCTTTTTTATAGACTCAATCAAAATTACTATAACTAAACCCAAGTTTTAATTAAATATTATGATAATCATTAGAATCCAATAGAATTTATTCTATTGTCCATTAAGTAATTTATTTTTTAGAATTCGGATATAAATACTATTTTTTCTTTTTTTTATATCGAATTACATAATAAATAATTGTTTTGTTTTCGTAAACACATTATTATAAGTAGATTTAGAATAGAATCTATATTCGATGTAATAATGATATAATATCATTGATATTGTTCTCTACAGTAAAAAAAAATCAACACAAATGTAATGCATATCATATCAGCCCAAAGGCTAACAAATATCAGATGGAGTTTAAGAAAATATTGTGTGACTTACAGTATATAAAGTTTTATCAAAAGCCGTAACTCCTTTGAAGATATGTGGCCAACAGTGTATTATAAGATTGATTGAATCAGATCTCTGGGCGCCTTTAACTATGTCTATAACACTGCCTCTTATACAATGAATTATTGTTTCCAACTCTCAGACAAATGTTTATTATTGATTGGCAGAAATTCATACTTTGAATAAATTTTACAATTTATTTAGTTTACGCTTAGAAATGAAAATTGTTATCATTAAAGAATTTGCTCCCTTCCCTCTCTCCACTTTTGATTTTCTTTCTGATTAATAAATACTAAATTACTAATAAATTTTATGTTAATTATTATTTACAAATCAAATATTTTCTGCTTATTATCAGACAAACGAATTTCACACTTAAGGCAAAGCGCCTGAGAGTCGGATAAATGAGAGAATATTTCTATTTTTATACATTCAATGATTTCACAATTAATCTTTCATCGCAGACTAAATCTAATAAAATGTATAATATATTATGTAATTTGTATTTTAGTAAATCCTATTATCAATTATGAAATCAATGAAAAAGTTAATCGCGAGAGAGAGAGAGAGAGAGAGAGAGAGAGAGAGAGAGAGAGAGAGAGAG
>JAQFXN010001689.1:0-14512 GCA_034693365.1 Liacarus xylariae
GTATTAAATTGGAGTTTCAGTGCACTCTATTGAGTACTTGTCACCAAATTTCTATCTATAAAACCAAAAAATAATACGTAAATTAAGTGTCAAGAATGAGCGCCAAATTTAAATGGAGCTCTTCACTGGTTATATGTAAAAGAACTTTTAATTAAAATTTAAGTTATAGACAAATCAGATTAGTTTTCTTAAACATATATTTCAAGGATTTTGATTTAATCTAGTTTATTCTTGATGGTTTTAAAAATAACCATGATTTAGTTCAGTTTTACTTAATAAATATCTACTCCTAATACAATGCTTATTCGTTTTAATAAACCAGTTTGTTATAGAAAAAAATTTAAAATTATAGCATTAGATTATTTCACTTAAAAATGACAGTTTCAATTTTTAAGTGAAAGTTTCACTAATTTTTAAATTTTATGAAATTTTGCAACCTTTCAACCATTCTGTTGAAGAAATGATTTGCATTTTTATTTTTGTGGGGACAATGAATAAAATATATTCTTTAGCAAAAATTTTTTTACTATCATTAGATTCGCTTATATTAGTGAAAATGAGTTTTTTGTATTATTGGTTGAAATATAAACTTCCACATATAAAACAAAAAATTAAATGACAAGTTTTTAAAAAATGAAATTGATGAATTTCAATGAAACTTAATATAAAAAAGTACATTATATAATATTCTTATAACCGTATTTATTTTGATCTAAATAGTCAAAATTGTCATTATCATCAATTTGACACCGTGGTCTTCTTATATTTTTCATAAGCTATTTTGCAAGGTATTTTGTAAAATATTTGCTTATGAAGACCACATTCTATTTGATCCATTGATAGTTTTATATGTTTAATGTTATTGTTCATATTTAATTACTTAATCAACCCAGTTAACTTCACCCTGATCCTATGTGGCTAGCTAGGAGCGAAATTTACAGATTAGTTAAGTTAAATATAAAAACTCAGTATTTTCTTATTTGATCTATTTTTTTCTGTTTATGATATAAAATCATGACTTGAAATCATGAAAATATGCAGTTATAATATGCAGAAAATATAGAATGGTCAATTTACAAAGGTTTAATTACAAATTCTTCCTTCAGCAATCTCATAATTTGCGTATATTTCATATACAATGACAATTGAATGCCCTGTTTTGGTGAACTGCTGGAAAATATTTTTAAATCTTAATTATGTCCTTTGATTGTGTAGATTAAGTTACAAAACGTGAGAATCAAAAGGATTTCAAATACGACAAATTTCATTTGTGAAATATATCCAATTTCAGAAAGTATTTTATAAAATGCAAACCATTTTTTGGAATAGACATCCATTAAGTCAGTCTTTAATTTCTGATTTAAAGAATGAAAAGACAATTAACCACTGAATTATTGCTAAGAAATGTTTATTCTTTGAATTGGATTTATATTTAATAAATTGAGCCAAATATTGTGCTCGCATTGCATTGGTATAATCATTTGATTTATAGAGTATATGGAACAGTTACTAATCTATAATTCAGTCGAAGCCATCGATTTTACACAACCATCACTACAGGGTTTAAAGTAGTAAAGCTGTGGTTATACCTTAGAACAGGAGTAACCAAAGTTAGAAAAGAAATAAATTTTGAAATTAAAGAGTGGATTTTGAAAAGAATATTTATTCACAGTTGGTTTAAACTAGACATAAGCAAAGCTGTGAAAAAAGGCTCTAAAAAATGCAAACAATTAAAAAAGTGAGCGTTCGTCAATTTGAAGAATTAAGTCTCGGAATTGAGTTAAAAGGTTTTAATTATTAGTCAATAAATAAGTTATTTAATAGAGATTTAGTGTTTATTCGTATTTTAGATAAGAAATGCCTGAAATTAAAAACAATTCAGTAAATTTAAGCTAATATATCAATGAATTGGGTTCAGTTCAACGGCAATAGTTTTTAATTTGTATTATTAATCTGAAACTAACGATATTAACAGAATTTCTTAAAGACAAGTACTTTAGAATGTGTTTCAATAAAAACCTTTTAATTGCAATCGTAATAATCATTCCTTAAATTTACTTCATGCTCAATTTTTAATTGTAAGCACTTTTTAGAGCCTTTTTTCTCAGGTTTAGACATAAGTAATTGAACAAGTGTAAAATGGAAGAGAACACTAAAATTAACATCAAAATGGTAATATTTCAAGTAAAGTTTGATATTTGGTTTACACTTACTATTGCCTCAATATATATACCGTTGAAAAGCTTATTCAATTGCGAGTAAATTTTTGCTGGAATTATTCCTCCGCGGTAAGTAGTCAGGGCCGTGGTGATACCGACGGTAATTATCAGACCTGTGTTATATACCGTTGGAATTGTTTTGTCATTAGCTTTTCAACGATATATATATTGTTTGGAGAATTGATTCTCGAAGACTATAAATCCAGTTAATTTATTTAATGTTATAGAAATAAACCCTCAGAATTTATCACCTAGGTTCACGCGGGCACCCTAGGATTTTGTCAGTCTACATATTTTGATCCTAATGATAGTTTAGAATTGAAAAAATGGCAAATTTTAATCATCACCTGAGCTATTGCAATAGTTAGAGATCTAGTTGGATTCAAAAAATCGTATATATTCTTTTTACCACATTTTATAAGGGCTTTTATCAGGATGAAAAATTTCAGAAGTATTTCCTTAAAATATAAAAAAATATGATAAATTCTTGTAATTTCTAAAAAACAAGGACAAAACTTTGCAAATTTTCAACTCTTTATAGGATATAGGAATAAGAATCACCTATTCTACCTATCTTTATATTCTTTTTTTCAATCCTGGTAAAATACTATGCTTTGTAGATGAGAACAGCTAGGCCATCCTAAATTCCATCCAAAATACAAAGAGTTTAAAAATTATAAAAGGATAAATCTGTTTCTATCAATTCCCATTAAAAGCCAATAATATTAATTTACTTTTCCTGACATTCCTTGTTTAGTAAGGGATGGTGTTTCCAAACTATTCAATGAATGGCCAGACAGTAGTTTATTCCATGGGTTTATTACTCTTGTTGTTGTCAATCAGTTTAGTGTAAATCAAATCATAAATAAAGATGAGCTCAGATTTCATAAAAAACTTTTTTTTATTTTCCAGAAATAATCTATATTTCCAGACATACAAAGTGAGTGAAAAGTATGTGAAAAATGACAAACTATTTCTCAAAACAATTTTTCAGACATTAGTGGAGAAAAAGGAGAATTTTAAAGCTTAATATCACTCATCAAAAGGCAAGAAAGAAAAAGAGCATAAAATTATTTTTATGAGTTATGGCATTGATTTTTGATTTACAATTTAATACTTTATATTTAAGTCGATTTGTGAGCAAACTCTTTGACAAAAAAAAGTTATATTTAATAAAAAATAAAATAAGAGCCGAAAAATTCGAAAAAACTTTTTTCTACTAGACTTTTGTGTTTAAGCTTTGAGTTTAAGCTTAAGTATGGAAACAAAATCATTGAATACTTATTAGAGAAAAATTGATTTTTCTTTATATTCAAGAAATGAAACAAAAATTGAATACAAAAATAATATTATAAGAAAAAAATACTTTTAAAAACACTCAAAAAACCCCAATCAATATCCACAGGAGTATAGAGTAGAGAATCAAAGACTCAACTGTAGATGAATTCCCTGTGCAAAAAGTTTGGATATTAGTGAATGTACTCGAAGAGAGTCTGAGAGAGAGAGAGAGAGAGAGAGAGAGAGAGAGAGAGAGAGAACTATAAGAATACTCTTTCTTTTCCCGAACTATAGACTTCTCGTCAGTCAATAGTCAATAGCGGAGATAAAAGTTAAAAGTAATAGAGTTTTAGAGAGAGAGAGAGAGAGAGAGAGAGAGAGAACAAAAAAGTTATAGAAAGAGAGTTAGTTATACATTGGAGATGAAGTAGAGGAGAGCTAACATAACATTACTGTTTTTAAAAGTAGTGCTGACATTGCATTTGGATTCTGTTCATCACTAACTCACTGACTGCCTGTTCACAACTATTCCGAAAGCCATTGAGAGTCAGTTACAAATACAGTAAAAAGAATAGACTGAAAAAGAGTTGACTAAACTATAATCTCCTCCAAAAACAAATGCACAAAAGAATTGCAGAATTGATAGAAAAAGAGAATTTTGCTTTTTTGAAATACAGAAAAAAAAGTTTTCCTTCTACTTGGGATCAGAGAAAAGGCTTATTTGTCTGTCCTATTAAATAGTGGTTTATAAGAGAAAAGTATATATCAATTGATTACTCAATGCACTCTTCCTCTATATGTATGTCTTAAGTAAGAAAAAAAACTGCTGTGTCTTTTTGGAAAGGGATATCGATTAATAGATAATAAAAAAAAAGTTTAATTAGAAATCTATATATATTATGTCAAACCAACTAATTATTGGGTGAAAAAAAGAAAAGTTACTTTTGTTTCTTTACAAATGAATAGAAGGAGAAAAAAACGTATTTGAATTATTCTTCCAATTATTCTAATGATTTATTTCTTCAATATTTTCTTTGTTGTATTTTATTTTTTATCTAATCTTTTATTTTTCTTGAATTGAAATGAATTTTATTTTTCTTCTTCTCTTTTTTTTGTTCGTATTTTTGAACCAATAGTTTAGCTCAAACTCAATCAACAATACGTTTGAATACAAACGAAGTCTTATTCAAAGTATATTATATAAGAATATTCTTTACTTTATTTTAAAGAAGTGTATTAGAAATAGAGTAAGATTTAGACCGAAAAAATTGAGTTCTTTTTGTATTATTTTAAATGAAAAAAAGTTTTTGAATGTAAATTTTTCATTAGTGCAAATTTTTCAAAATGCTGAAATCTAATTTTAATTAAGAATCGATAAAAAACAAAATCTCTAGAAATTTAATTTAATATAATTTCGAACAATATATTATTTGATTATAAAATTTCATATTATGTGCACAAAAATTTATATACATTTAGATTAAATGCATACAAAATATTTAAATCAAAACTTTATTCCTATTCTCTCTTAAAATTAGAAATTATATATAAAAATTTAATTAACACTATCTGTTGGGACAGTAATTAAGTTTTCCAGAATCTAATTGTTAATATAATTATACAATACTTGAATATAAATCTATGGATAATATGAATATTGTATTATACAGAATAAATATAGAATGAGTGACAGAAAGCTATCTAAATCTCCTAGTGCGATTTCCCTGGCCAATCTTTAATCTCAAATGGTACTGATATTTGACTAATAAATAGGTTCATTTCCACTGAATATTTAATTGCGAAAACAATTCAGAAAAATAATTAGAGAAACATTCAAATAAATTATTCTTAAATTTTAAGAATCAAATTCTGATTATTATAAAACTTGATTTAAAAAAAACAAAAAACAAAGATAAAACTGATTTCTTTTCCAATAAATTGAGAGAAAAATGGTGTGTTTTTTATATTTGAGAGATTTTGTATTTTATTTTTACTCTAAGAATTTGATTTTAAGAAAAAGGATTTTTTATTTATCGAAAGATTTTTTTTGAAAATATTTGTTTTTACAAAATATAACGACTCATTTAGACAAACTACTCAGTGCTCGAAAATAATATCCTATCTCTCAATAACAACTTTAATAGCTTTTTATGTATTGCAGACCTAAACCTGATATTTTCAACAATAAAAAAAATATGAAGAAAAACTTTGATTTTTTTCAGTAAAAAATTTATATGAGTTTGAATTACAGTAATAAAAGGCTAGAATTGCTTATCCAAAACACTAATATACTGTTAGCCATTTGGTATTTTAAAAGAGAGTGAAAAATAAATCTGAAAAACATTTTATGTACTAAAATAAGTAGACTATTAACAAGAATCAAATTTAAAATTAGCTCTTTTTTGCAACAATTATGTTACTTTCAATGTTTATTACAACAAGTAAAATAAAAGAATCATATGAATGAATATAGATATTCCATTTATTTTTTAGAAGCTATCTTGCTAAAACCGTCAAAATTGAATATACAATTTAACTTTTAACACATTAATTTAACTTGTTCATTATAACATGTTTCTAAAACATGCTTTTGAACTTTTCCAATAGCGCAGTTTAAAAATATAAAATCACCTAATTTGAATCTAAGATTTATATGAATATTTTGCAAAATGGTGGTCACTGGGGTAGTATTATAGGAAAAATATCTCTAATCTAGAAATTTTTCAAATTACTCAATAGCATTTTAAATAGAATAGAAATTTTTATATTTAATTAACTTCTTTATTACAGTTTTCATTATTTTAAACTTTCAGGCGTATAAAAATGACAGTTTTCAAAGCTCATTTGAAAATTCTATTAGTATTCTGTTAGTTATCATGATAACTTATCATGCAGCATTTACTGCCTTAAACTTAATGTTTGGCTATACTTAATGTCTACATTAATTACAAAATTAATCGTCTAAGACATAGACAGACAGTGAGACAGAGAGACAGACGTAATAAAGTCTAACACTTTTCAGTCCATTAGTTTAGGAAAAGTAAGTTAAAGAATAAGTTATTTAGCCCTAAACGAGCCAACATTAAGATGTTTGCGTCGGCAGAAAAAAAATATATCTACTCTATTCACTCAACACATATTGAGACTAATTTGCATTGCATTCACACACACTTTCAATGCAATAAATTTAATACAAAAATACTACTCTATATGAGAAGCAGAATATTCTTTATATAAAAAACTAAGAGAATATTCGCCTGTATTTACAGATCTGCTGAACGAACGGGACTCTGGAGTGCCGTCAGCGCCAAAATAGTTATAGTATTCAAAAGAGCATTCATAAGGAATTTATTTTATTTTCCTCTTTTTTTGCCCCTAAAAGAAAAGTACAAAAGAACGGGAAGAAAATGAGAAATAAAAGAATAGTGAACAATAAAACACAATTTTTAATGCCTTTTCTGGTTTAAAGTACTAACTTTGCAAAAAAAAAAAAAAATAGAAAAAGTTCTTATAAAATTAGTAATTTAAATTATTTAAAGGAGAGTAGGGATTGCCAAGGAGGTTTTGTTCAGGTATGTAAATTTAGTGTTAAAACGAGAATTTTGATATTATTTGCATTTAACAAAACGCTCTGCAATTAAGTGCCCAAACAACGAATCATTATTAAAAATAATCAACATCAATAATACTCAAGGAAGATTGAGTTAAAAGCATATTTGACAGAAGTCATCAAGGGGGGAGGATATAGCAAAGATTCTCCGCCTATAATCCCACCTGTATCGACCAACTTGGCGATTTCTGATATTAGACATGTTTTAACCTTTATACCTTTAAAAATACAATTCCTATTAAATAATATTCGCGAAGAATTATAAGATATTCTTAATTTTTAAGAGGGTAATTTTTAATGAGAAAATAAACATATAAATCTTTGTTGACATGACAATTTTTGAATATTAATAAGTTATTTTTATCTTAATTTTTTTATAAAATTGGCAAATTTTCTCCTTTCTCTCTTCTGTCTCCTTCTGTCCCTGTGTTTGTTTAATCCTGTTATTCTTAGTTAAAGAACAATTCATATGACCGGTGATTCTAAAATGTGATTGTAATATATGCAATATATTCGATTGAAATGTAATAATTTGCTTTCAATATCTTAAAAACTCATACATTTTTAGCTTTTAGAGATTCAAAGATAAATTATGTCATTTTGAATTAAATTCTGTAAAAATTTGACGATTAAAAAATACCCCCTCTATACACCCCTGTGACTTTAAGGCTATTATCAGTACCCTATAGCCCCTGACTTTAAAGTCTTTGCTCATCCTTATATAAATATCTGTTCACAAATCAATAATATAAAGCTGAGTATTAAAACGGGTGGCCATTAGGATACTTATATAAACGTTATTTTCCACCAATAACGCAAATAAAAGCTTAACCACGTGCTCAATTTTCGTACTTATATTAGTTACAATTATGGTTGCAAAAAATGAAATATTGTGAAACTTTCAAGTGAAAGTTTCACCTCAATAAATATCAATAAATATACCTCTTATGAAATTGTCATACATTTTTAAAATTTCATGAAATTTTGCAACCTTAGTTACAATAATTAAGTGAGTTGAGATGACTACAATTAAGAGTAATAGATATGATTTTTAAGCAAAATGCCTAAATCTTAACTAAGACAAATGAAAATAATATCTTTAACCCAAAACAAATAAATATATAATTGATTAAATAATGATTGAAATAATTTTTATATCTTGAAAAATTTGTTATTTAAGTAATAGAATTTAGGTTTAATAAACTTTTATTAAACTATATAGGAGGTATGACAGGGGTAGCCAATCAGCCTAAATATAGTATATTTTGGCCTAGTATAGCCTAAATAAGTCGTACTCCACGCTGTGAATTTTTCATATTTTGAAAATTTTTAGCCCCCCTTCCTTTACTTTCTGAGAAAATTTGCTTAAAATACATCCCCCTATACGCCCCCTCTGACTAGGCCGAGTCTGGCTACCCCTGAGGTGTGATAACATATTCATTAGAAACGTTAACCTATTTCGGGGACAAACAGAGGCAATATTAAAGCATTGATATAAAGCAAAAGAATTACTATTTTTGTTGCATTACTAATGCGGCATTAGATTTGCATAAATCGGAATAAGTCTTACTCTTCTTTTACTTTTGCTTACAATTGAATACAAAATATTTTTGAATACATTTTAAGCAATAATTACTTTTTTATTCTTATTATTTTTCAGATGAGAAGTGCTTACAAATAGCATTTGAATTATAATAAAAATAAAAGAAATAAATGCAAAATAATTAAAATAAAAGGAAAGAGTTTTTGTGAAACATATAGAACTACTTATTGTTTGCACTAATGATGAGTAAAAGCTTTAGGCTTTTGTCGATGTCTTTGGCAACGGATAAAAATGTAATCCATTAAAGCGCCATTGAATTTATGATATAATTTTTAAAAATAAGACAGGTCAAAATAGATTATACAGATTTTACATAATGACAATATTTTGTTGAATAACTTGCCTGTGAAAAGCTCAAGTATCCCTTAATCTGACATGAATAAATCAGAATTATCATGTTTATAAGAGCAATTAATATTTACTCTTAAATATTTTGATAATTTCTGAAAAATTAAATAAATCTATAACTTGAATATTGAAATGTTGAAATCTTGAAAATGAAATTTAATTATCATTGATTCTGAAAGAGAGTAATTGATGATAGATGCAATGCATTGAGTGCGCATATGCGTACTGTTGTTTCTGTGCACTCGTCAATAAAAGTCATAGCATGAGGGGAAATAAAGCGTTACGGGGTTTCCTATCTCCCCATCTTTCAGAATCAATGTTAATTATCTATAGTTAATTAATTATAGTTATTGTTCATTCTAGAAATATCCCATTTTAATTGAAATAATTTGGTTTAATGGATATTGGTACTTTTATTCGGGTCAAAAATAATTTTTCTAACACATAAAAATCAAACAGACAAAGATTTGATTACCTAATCCTGGTATTATGAAAATGAGCCTATGCACATCATCACTTACTTTGAGTTAGAAATAAAGAAAAAAAGATATCAATTTAATGCTTTTGCTATAAATTATAGAATAATTACAGCGAAAAGTAAAAGCAAAGCAAAAAGAATATTCAATTTTCACAATAGATTATATTCACAAAAACTAGAGGAGAAACGCAAAGAAATTGTAGTAAAGTAAAGAAAAATAAATGTGAAACTCCTTTGGGACGCATTTAGCCATTCCCGTAGACATTATATTATAAAACACTTTGAAAAGAGGATCCTTTGCGATCCTTTATATACTATACAGTTATCATATCAGTGATGCTAAATCTTTTTCCTGGATTAAAATTACTTGTTTTATAAACAAGAGTATTTTGTGATTTTTAAGATAAACTTTAATAGAAAATAACATAATCTACAAGACTTAACTGGAATTTTGCACTAAATTAGCTAATTTTTAAAAGAATATGAGATTTTAGTATAAAGTTAAAGAATTTTAACTGAATATTACATAATTTAATTTATATGAAATTCTGTGCGATTGATAATCTCAATTGACATTAACTGAATTTTAAAATTGTCTCTGTATTTCTGATAAACAAATTCAGAATTTATCAGAATTTTTAAAAGTTTAATCGGAATCTAATATCACTTCTCAATCCTGTATATGTTGGGTGTCATATAGGAGAAAACCACAGGTGTATTTGTGTGTTTAGGCCCAGTCCTACTGCATGCGCATCAAGATAGAAACCCTATTAAGTTTCTTCTTTATAACACTTGTATTTTGGAAAATAAATATCTGCTACTCTACTTAAAAAAAACTACGCTCCAGTTTATATATACCTAGTTTATTTGAGACCCTTTCTTCATTTTAATTTTCAATTTGTTGCGAGCGTTCTGTTCGTTCATTCATTCAATTTAATCAATTTTTTTGTTGACTTATACTTACTTTTGCTTTAATTTTATTCACATTTTAGTCTATTTTTATTATTTCATTTATTTCACTGAATCTCAGTCCTGGAATGTCATTATGCGCTTTAATATGGTTTTTATAATCTTTTACATTAAATTATGATGGATATGAATGGACAGGTATATATTTTTGTTCAATGTATGCTAGATTCACGAAATTATAATTCTCAAAAAGTTTATTCAAATAGAAAATTAATACAGAAATTCCATGGAATAGAGGGGAAATAGAGAGGAGATGTATTGAAAATTATGGAATTTGAAATCCGATTTGAAAAGTAATTTCAACGAGAATTTTAGATGAATTTAAATAATGTTTTAAAATTTTATTTTGTAAATATTTTAGTAGAATTTTGGAATACAATGATGACTGATGTAGGAAAGCATATGCCGAGTAAATTGGTAATATTATACTAAAGCTAGAAAAAACAGATATGGTCAACTTACAATTTTTTTACAATAAAAATACTTCGCCCACTCCCTATTGAAGTCCCGGCCCCTTTGCTTGTGGGAAATATTTATATTTCCAGATAGTAGACAACATTACTTATAATTCCTCTGCTTGGCAAAATTTTGTAGCCGTTGTGGTTTGCCTGGGAGAGAAGCCCAAAATATCTAAAAAAGAGTTGGAGACCTGGCCATATAAGATAATTGATTATTTGGGCGGAGATAACATAATAATGATGAAATATCAAATAGAAATAATAATTTAGTATAGAAAATAACCATTTATGTTAATGAACTCTAATAAGAATATAAAAAATAACTGGAAATTAGAAACATAAATCACAAAATGGAACCAATATATTTTTATCCAGGATTAGTGTTGAGCACCGAAAAGTAGAATAGGAATATATGATACTCCAATATAATAGTATGGCATCACTTTGAGTTCTGCCATAAAATAATATATGAATACATTGCATAATGTCTTAGACTACCCGTTAAACTATTTGTGAGCAATTTAGAGCAATTAATATATATAGAATTTGTCTTGTGGAATGTAACTTATTTGGCTAGTTTTATACGCCCCAATGGGTTTTGGACTTATAATGTCCACAGTCCTACTTTTGGGGCCATGAGTGGGCATTATTCCTTCTATTCAATTTATAATTTGATATCATAGTCACACATAATGTCAACAAAATGTTTTCGATGAATAATAATTTTTGATTATTTTAATTAGAGTTTTCTAATGTTATTCTTGGAAACTTTCACCTCAGGATAAGAAATTGTTTTAAGAGAAATTTCACACAGGTATTTTATTTAAAAAGCCCATAAAGCTCTATTTAAGTTTTGATGGTTATAGTTGAAATTAATATGTCATGAAAATGTTATAGACATTGATAAGTTATGTTATTTATTTGGTTCAAAAATATGTATTTTCTGTTAAATAACATTTATTAGACCTTGTAAATAATGCAAATTTTATTTTTTTTGTGCTCCAAAGAAGCAAATGTTAATTGAAGTTAGTCACAAAGCAACTTTTGTCTAAACCCTTTTGGCCACATCAAGAAAGACTTTTCATAATATTAAATTTTCATTTAAGTTTGTTAAGAGAATGAGAAAATACAGAACAATTGAAAATTACATTCATTCCACAAATAAAGTACTTCTATTTCAAGTCTCTGATGATTAGATATAACAAAGTTATAGAGATATAAAGGGAATTGTCTTAAAGATGCTAAGGGGAACCCCTATTGTTATGGTAGACAAAACAATATTTCAATAAAATTAATTTGCCATTTGAAAATTTTAATTAAGGATATTATAAAATTATTTGTGTACTAGAATAAATAATTCCACATAATGTTTCAATTCAATTAGATATTAGATATTATGTCAAAGTAATGAAATTCTTGTACCATTTTAAGTAGGGATGCCCAATAGCGGGAATGGCTGAAATACTGCCCTGTGATAAAGAAAAATGAGAAATGTTGGGTACCCTTCCCTAAATATTTTGAAAAAACGGCGTCGAATTGTGAAATTCTGTCTAAATTCTTAGAAAAATAAAAGAAATTCATTAAATTCTTGTTAAATTTAGTCAAATTCTTTTAGATTACGTAATTTTAGTCAAATTCTGCAAGATTTTAAAGATTGAAAAATGCCCTTCTATACCCCTGTGATTTTGAAGCTCTTATAAGGATCCTATACCCCCTGACTTCGAAGCCTTTGGGCATCCATAATTTTAAGTAATTATTAAAGATAATTTTCGTATAATTAGTTTTATTTAATCAATATTAATAAATGATATTGTTAATAATTTGCTAGAAATAATATATATCTTAAATTATTATATAAAATCTCAACAATTATCACAGTCAAAGACTATTAGTAACAATAACTTATTTTGTGTTAGAAAATAAAAATTTTACTGCATTTTTTAATGTTTTTCTTATTTTTTCATTTTTTTATGTAATGTTTTTGAAGTGAATAATAGTTCAATTAAATTAAGATAGGTTATTGTTAGAAAATAAAACATTAAATAATGTATTTATTAATAAATTATTTTTTGCTGAATTGTTTATATTTTAAATACTATCTCTGTTGTTAAGCAGGAAAGTGTTCTTTTGGGCTATTTTGGCAATAGAAACAAACCAAAAGGAATTTAAGAAGAGGTAGCCAATGGGGGTATAGCATAAATACCCCCTTAGTCCGAGATTTTGCAAAATACGCCCTGACTTTTTACGCCTGCGTATTTTTACCTTTCTCCTTCTGTGCATTTTTTAAATTTGGAAAAAACGTATACCCCCCTGAAGTTTTGGAAAATTTTTGGAAAAATATCCCCCTCTATAACCCCCTGACACAGCCGACACTGGCTACCCTTGAATTTATGTTTTCTTTTATATAACAAAAGAAAACTTGAATTCAGGGGTGGCCAGTGTCGGACGAACAAGGACATCATCAAACCAAGCCAATCTAACAGTTCTAATTTGCTATTAAGTTTAACATGTTGAGGATATAAACTCGTTACAATTTATTTCTGCATTCATACTAGACTTTTTCTTGGTGTATTAGCTTAATGTTTTTTACATTTGACCATTTGTGACCGAGAGCTTAATCTCAATATCAAATAATTTTAAAATAAAATTTTGTTATTATGATTTCTATCAATTACTCTTTTCAGACACAAAATTAGGTGTCGTTCACAGATTACTCAAATATAATATCATTAAGCCAGTAAACTAAGAGATTGTGTAAAGAGTTTACTTTAAATAAGTTTAATAAATGTGTATATGGCTAAAATAAATGAATTTAATAAATATATGTTTAGTCACTGAACCACTGTATCATTATTTCAACTTTACACTAATCCCTTAACTAATAATATTATCCTGTACATCAGGCATTAACTTTTTGAATGAAGAATGTAGACTTCTGTGTATAGCATGAGTATGGCTTTAACTTTATTTAATAATTTAAAAGTTTACTCATAAAGCAATTTATTTTTAGAATTTTCTTTCCAATATTTGTTCCAGGATTAAAATATACAAATTATTACTAATTGACTATAAAATTGAAAATATATATTTTTATAAATTAAAATTAAAGTTTAATTGTATGCTTTAAGATGTTGAATATTAATAAGTGAAGAATATTGTCTCAGTATTAATTAGTGATTATCTAAATAAGTTTGAAAAATCACAATAAATAATTTTGATAAACTTCTTTCATGAATAAACTTTTATAATATTAAATAAAGTAAAACTGTACTCATGCTATACACAGAAGTCTAACCCAAAAGACTGATTCAGTGTGAAAATTTCCTGACAGCTGTACATTAAGGTCATGACTTGTAGACCCAAAACCCATGAGACCCAACCCAACCCAGACCCGGACAGGTTTGGGTTGGGTTTGGGTTGAGAACTGCCGGGTCAGTGTTGGGTTGGGTTGAGAGCTAGCAGATCAGGGTTGGGTTGGGTTTTATGTTATCACAAATGGGTCCCAATGGTTGACAAAAAGTTTAAAATCAATAGTATTTTTAAGAACTG
>JAQFXN010001690.1:0-14512 GCA_034693365.1 Liacarus xylariae
AAACAACTACAACTATACTATTGGGCTATAATTTCTGGTTTAAGGCACGGATTCCCGAAACAGACCGACCCATCATTAAGAAAGATAAGAATTTCATCTTCTCTTAGAGCACCGAAAGGTTTGTTTGGCTTAAATGGAGATAATGTGTGAATGAGTTTTGCGAAGAGAAGAAACGATTTGTTGGAAATACGTGTTTTGATCTATTCTATTGATTTTGTAAATTTAGTTTTGAATAATATTTACAACTTTTAAAAAATTTTTAATTTATTAAACATTTCGTATAAATATTGCTTTCAATTCAATAACTGGTTTCTATTGATTTTAATATATTTTAATTGATTTCATAATTAAAATAATTAATTCTAAAAATGACTTTAATTTTCACATAATATCTAAACAATTATCGAAACTTCAATTCCTATTCTTCTTCTTCAGCCAGAGTTCACATATTTTGCCGATTTGTTGTTCGTTCGCGCGTTTAGACGCCTCCCAAACTCGGGTCACATCTGTCTCGCGGTTCAAATGTATGGCCAAAAGGTAAGCGGACTTTAGTTTTCCACTAAGAATATAGGCATCGATTTTATTGATGTCATTCGACAACAGTTTAATCAATGGCTCGATTAGTGAGGGATCAGAACAGCTTCTAATAGCGGCCCCAATAATGTCGTCACAAAGTGTTGTGTCCGCTGTGTTCGACAATCGAATGCAATTCAACAGCTGTGCCAACGAATCAATTACTTTGATTTGTGGCATTCGTACTATAGATCGACCCGCGAGTCGATAGACTTGTGCCGAATCCAAGTTATGATCCTTTAAGTGATTATAAGATTTATTATAAATTAATTAATAAATAACTAAAGAATTAATAAAAACTAATCAATACTTTAATAATCATTTGAGAGACAGTAAATCCGTCGGCTATTTGTGTTCCATAAGAGACGACAACCAAAGCCGTTAACTCTGTTTTGCGCGCTTTGTTGTGGTCCAAAATGGTTGGAACGGTCTGTCTATCGCTCACTGAATAGACTCCATTCGGCAAAAAGCCTTTAATTCTTCTTTCGTTGAATTTGATTGTGATATCGATTTGTAGATTCAAAGCACGCATTTGTTTCATGACGTCCTCCCTTTCCATTATAAGACAACCCGAATGATGATTGTTTGACTTTAAAAAGTCTATGCAGTGCTGTTTAGCCGTTTGGAGGTAACCCACCCGTCCATTCAGTTCCATATAATCAGAAGCCGGAGGACTCAAAAAGAAGCAATTGATTTGAGTGATGGCTGCGCGCAAATGGTCGCCCATAAACATCTGGAGCACATGTAACACATTGAACATGTTGTTTGAGCTCAGGTACTTACAAGTGGCCAAAAGATATCTCCAAAATCGGTTTAACCCCGGGTCACAAACCTTCAGTTCTCTGAGAAATGACGAGAGAAAACCTTTTCTCATAAAACATATGAACAACTCTTTAATAAAATAGTTATTCGAATAAGAATTGAAGTTATTTAGAAAGAGATTAATGGCCTCTTTGCACATGGAGTACTTGACATAGAATCGGATTACATCGTCATTAGTTCCGTATTCTTTCAGATAATACATCATTTCATCAAATATTTTTGGATTTATTGCTTTCAAATCATTTGATTCCGATTTCAATTTAGAACTGTTTGTCTCATTTGAATTGAATTTTCCTCTTTTTATTTGAAGGCACTTTTCCCGAACCGAAGTGTTGGACCAATACTTGCGTTTCGATAAAACATTGATAACGTCTTCAAGATTTCGATTTCCATCTGTTGTCTTGTTTTTATCGAATACTTGTTTAAACTTATCCCTGGCCTCAGAGAACTGTGAGTGCTTTAGACAAATGATAGCCCATGTCTTGAAAATTGATTTGGAGTCGAGACCGAACTTTGCGGCCAAATCGCGGGCCAATTCAAACCTTTCCATTTCAATGAGTCTCTCATTCAGTCTCAGAATAGAGTTGTCATTAGAGGAGAGGGCGTATGATATCATCTCTTTTGTATTGCAATTCGAGTTAACCAACATTCGGATGACATCCAACCGATCCAACAGAAGATTCAACTGATCTATGAGTTCAGACTTTTGTTCTTCCATTGAAATTCTTGTCGACACCAGAAGAGACCGAATCATTCCAATGACCAAACCGTAGTCCACTTGACTCGAGACCACGGTTTCCAATAATGGCTTACAAATTGAGTCAACAATCACTTTACAGCACCGGTTCTTATCGGAGTGTAGTTTAAATAAAGTGAGACATAAGGAGACACTCGGAGAGGAGTCGTAATAGAATTCCATTCGAACCGATTCGTTGTGTAAGTCATCACAAGTCAAGACCCAAACGGTTGGTTTGTTTAGACTCGAAGACTCACTACTAATACTCTCCTTTCGATTGATTCGTTGTGTTTGAACATAACATTCATCACAAACTCTCACCGAAGAGTTGGTCTTAATTTCACGAATAAGTAAAGTGTTTTGCGAACAATTACTACAAACAACTCTTCCACAACGGCGACAGTGATGTCTTCGATTCAACTGTTGGACAAAATTAATTTGTATTCAATTAGAGAAACCCATGGAATTCATGTAGAGGTGACATACCATTGAGAACTTTTCGAATTTACAAAGCATACAATGCGTTACATTCGAGTCGGGAATCCATTGATCTTTAGTGGGTATGCATTCGGGCATAAGGAAGGCTTTCGGCGAGTTCTTGCTGTCCAGAAATGTGGACGAAATCAAAGTGGCGTCAGATATGACTGAAATATAAGAAAAATTAGTTGTCCACACAATATGTCTCGTATTTGTTTCAATACATACTCGAAGCCCCGGCCGATGGCATATCGTATATTTGAATTTCTACTGCCTTTTGTGCATACGTTTCAATGAGATAATCAAAATTCAATGTCTTAATCGCTTCTTCCAATGCCTCGCACTCTATATTCATAAGCATTTGTTCGATGATAAGCATTGGTTTTGTTATTATAGTTATGTAATTCTTTTGAACTTTACTGTCCAGTCCTTTAATCAGTTTAATGCCTGTCATATAGTTATTGTAGTATTCAATCATTTCATTATTCAATCAGTTTGTAAAGTGCTTTAAAACGAATTCAATTAAGAAAAGTCTTAAATCAAAATCCAGTATAACATTCAAAACTTTTCCAATGAGTAAAAGTGCGTTCACATCAATGGTGTCGGAGCTCAGCAAAAGTTGAGCCAAAGCCGACAAATCCTTTTGTTCACAATAGGCGAGTATAAGCAGTTCGTACTGTAGGTCAGACGTCTCTGTTTCCCAGTTCTGGATTTGAAACCAGTCCACAGCCATTGCATACTTGCGTTTGGTTTTGATTATTGTCAGGATATCTATACCTTTGAGGTTGTGTTTCGCGTCTTTCCAAGAGTGCAAACCAGTCAAGTGTCCGATCTTTGAGTAGAATTCAATTTCATTTATTTTCGAAACTAATTTGTCTTTGAGTGAACTCATGTCTTGTTCTGGAATTTCATGGGTTAGACTTGACAGACAAGACTTAAGGGTTCGAACGCCGATATAAGCGCTGTCGAACTCATTGGATGACTCAATCAATTGGATAATAACATCGCATTTGGTGTTCGGGTCGTCAATGATTTGTAGCGCGTATTTCACGTCTTGTTGTTCGAGTGCTAAACGGGAGAGAATAGCATTCCGTAAAGTCTTAAACGAAGAATTTGCTGAACTGAAGGACGAATTCCAAGTGTGCAGTGTTTCGATGTATTTGAATAAATCATAAATTTCGAGAAGATTTGATTTAATGGCGTAATGTTCTAAAGTCTTAATTACAATACTATGACTCGAAATAATTCGCGGATAAAGAGCTAATGAGACGACTGCTGTCTGGTCTGTGCGCTGAGCGCAACCGAATTTCGATTTAATTAATTCAATCCATTTTAAAAGTGGAGAATTGGGTTTGAATTTAAAGTCTGTATTGGATTTGAGGTCATCTTTGATAAGTCTCAACATTTTCATTAGTTCTACTAATACTGGACTTCTATTATTGAAATAATTAATTAAATCAATGTTTCGAACCCTTTCGTCAATAAATGAATCGTTTTGTGAATCACTTTCGTCGTCGAAATGGTTTTGAATAAGAAGTGAATCCAATTCTTGATTCGATGGCTTCCCACCCCTTAAATGACTTTCAATGAGTTCACACAACGCCGGATGACATGAAGACGTGAGAACAAACTCATAGTTTTCGCATTCGTTTTGCAGATGAGATGGAATTTTCGGACATAAGACCGAACATAAGGTTCCGATTAAATCGACTTTCATTTCTTTAGCAAAATCGTCAACAAATTTAGGAGAAATTCCATCTTTTAAGACCATTGAGCACAGGATAGCTGAAGGACTTTGTTGTAGAATTGAAAAATATGACGAATCACTGTATCCTAAGTTGCGGTCGAAAACAGAATTACTTCTCTTTCGGCACTCATTAAGAGTTTTGCTAACTTTGCGGACGTAATAAAACAAAACTTTTAAGTATTGATATTTGCCGTTCGGACACAAACGGAGCAACTTTTCAAACAAAACATTCGTTCGCTTTGAATATTTTGAATCAATTGTAGTATTAATTGGAGACGAGATGTTTGGCTCGAAGTCATAATTGGAATCTAAATCTGTTATATGTTTTTGCAATTCTTCGAAAGCAATTTTCAATTGTTTTTCATTAATCTTCTGCTCTCTGTATGCGTTTGAATCCCAAAAGTTTTCTTTTTCTACAAATTGTGTCAAAAGTGTGGAAAAAGATATCGATTTGTTGTCGTATTCTTTAGAAGATTCGGAAATCATTGAACGAATTTTGATTAAAAGTAAATTTATTTTTTCGGCAAAACTTTCGCTAACTTTTTGATTTTGAAGAATAGAATCCAATATTATTTCCGAGACATCGATCGATGGACTGGTGGTCAGTGCGAAGTCTATTACTATAGAGTTCTTCGTCAGATCACTGACCTGTAACTCAAGCAATAACTCGTGAATTATTGATTGGATTTGTGTGGTTCGCAGTCCTGTGGCAGCGATTTCTCCAATTTTCGACACATTAAACGACTTCTGCGGTGTCGACAATGCCTTTAATTTTGCGCTCAATTCCTTCCATTTGCTAATTATCTCTAGTTCTCTGACTTCTTCGCTATTTTTCAAAGAGTTCTCAAACAGTTTGACGACTTGTTTGGCTCTATCTATCTGTCCCTCAAGTAGTGAATACCTCAATAGTTGTTTAGGTGAGGCTAACATACATGATATGAGTGAAGAGAATATCTCTTTTGTCTGTCGTTTTTCATTATCACTACCGCTCGCAGAACTCAAACCTCTTAAGTATTCAAACCTTTCATCTAAGATGTCATGTGCTTCGGATGTAATGCCTTCCAACATATCTTCCATTGATTTGGACTTTTTCTTGTCCTGAATTGAAGTGCTTTTATTGAAAGCCGGTTCGATCACATCATACCTCCATTGGGCTTCACTCACGTACTTCATTAAGCGCTCGAGTCTTAATTTGCATTCAGACAAGTCTTTTATCGATGATTTCAATTGGATTTTAGGCATTGTTTGCGATTTCTTGTAATTATAGGCGAAGAGCGACGCCTGACTATCGATTATCAACTCTTTAAGCATTGACAACAACTGAGGGACTAATGGATTGGGACATAAGAAATAAGTTGTTCTCAAATGAATGTTTGCCGTATGACTAGTCTGTGAGGCAATAACTGATTGGCCAAACTCTTTGTTGGCGACCGTCTCTTCTGTGTAGTCGTCTTCGTCGGTCTCGTTGTCTATCAATTCGTTTTGAGTTAAAAACAAAAGACTAAATATGTTTTCGAGTATTTCTACGCGAAAATTGATTGGATATATGTTTTTCAATATAACAGATATCTGGTCTTCAAAGCTATCGCTTTCCGAAAGAATAATCCACATAATTGTGTATTTAATGGCTAAGAATCCCCGGTATATCATAAGTTCGCTCTCGTTATAATCCTTCAGTAGTTCACAGATATCGTGAACTAAACTCTCGTTGTTTTCGGTTTCATTAGAGAGAAATCCGTGTTTTAAAAGTATTTTAAGCGGAGATTCGTCTAAAAATAGTGTTTGAAATATTGAGAAACGAGTATGAATTGGATTAGCATTGCTGTCCATTTTATTGATACACCATTTCGTAAAATTGATTATAAATCTTAATCTCTTTACTAGTGATCTGACAATGGAGTCGACTTTACTTATGGCCAAAATCTCCTCGCAATCGAAGACAAGTTTTGAAAGTTTGTCTTCAATTCTAATAAAAGTTTCAATTTTTAGGTCATTTTTATGTAAGGCATAGATTAGGAAATAAAAGCATTGTTTTGGCGGTAATTCAAAGCCAACTCTTTCATCGTCTAAGAGTTGGACTAAGAAATGCTTTTTATGATTGGCTGCCAATAGGAAACAGTCTCTGAAATTAAAGCAATGTCTGTCGCAGTCATACAAAACATTTCGATTCTTAGTTTGTTTTATATTAGAAATCGTTTCAATAAGTTTAGGCGTTTGTCTCAAAAGTGCACTTTTATAGAGTGAAAACTCGTTTTGTTGATCAATAGAGAACTGTTCACAAACCTCTTCCAGAAGTTGAAGATTTTTCTCAATCTCCTGATCCGGAAATACAGACAATATATTCAATACAAGGGGTTTGTTATCATTTTTCAAGGCGTGAATCAAACACTGAGAGTATATAAAACTAAAACTATTTTTGTCATTAAATAAATCGATCAATAAATCGGCGATTTTTGGTTTACTTAATATAAAATTTCTTAAAACAATAACAACTTTATCGTCGATCGGATCACAAGAACTGAGTTTAGAAACGGTTAATAACTGTTTGATTTGTTTTTGGTTTAAATCAAAATTATTCCTTAAAATCAATTCAATTTCCAGATCTCTATTGTCGACCAAATAATTGAATTTAAATTTCTTAATAATTTGATTAATAAACCAAATATTTTCGTTTTCATAGTTCTGTTTAAAACAATTGACAAGAAATTCAGAAACTTTTGTCTCATTTAGTTTGGCATCACTTTTATCACAATTATTGTCAACACATGTATTGTACCAAATGGTCAGCAATGAGTCACACAATTCAAACTTTGACTCCTTTGCAGACAATTCTATTTGAGACCAGAGATAGTCTTCGGCGGAGATCTTCTCCGAAATCAAAAACGACAAATCATTGTCTTTAAGACCAAATCCGTGCGATTCGGCAGACATTCCGCTCCAATAATTAATTATCGATTTTTAAACTCAGAAAAAAACCAATTATTTATTCATTAATAAAGTTATAATACAATTGAATTGAATAAACCATTTGTAAACAAATCTTTGACTTTTGAAATGAAGTCTAAAAATATCTTTTAATCGTAAAAACAAATTAAAACAAATAATTCAATTGAAGTACAGATCAATAGAAAAGGGAGTGATATATATGTGAAGACACCCTATAGTTGAGTGACATTTATCTGATAATAAACACCAAATAATTATAATTATAATTAATTTTAATCAAACAATCGTTTTATCACTACTTTTTGCGATCAAAACAAACAAAATCTCAGAAACTTTTTCTGCACTCAATTGAACTGAAAATTAAATACGTTTTCATAAATATATTGATTTCATTCATCGATTCAACGCTTTCTCATTCAAATCGGTATTCATTTTGTTTTGTATTTTCAATACGTTATTCATTACATCAATGAATGCCTTTAACAGTAGAAACCAAAACATGTTTTGAATCAAATATTGAATTCAATTAAAGTTATGAATATTTAATAAAAGCCGAGATTTTAATTATAATAATTTGTATCAATCAATGGCACCCGTAATACAAAGTGCACCTAAAGAACGGTCGGAACGGCCGAAAAGACCGACTGAAAGAAGGTTTGTATTGAAATGTCATAAAAATTATTTGATTTTATCAATTGTTTGCATCGATCGGAACAATAGGTCAGATCTGGTCTGTCGAGTCAAGTACTGCAATAGTCTTCCGGACATACCATTCGACCCGAAGTTCATTACTTATCCGTTTGAAACGAATCGGTATTTAAAAGGATTGCAAACAAATTAAATGTTTGAATCAATTGTTGACCGAAATATTGTCTGATTTAACCACAGATTCGTTTCATACAAACCCACTTCACTCGAGAAGAACTATAAACACGATTTGCTTACCGAACATGACTTAGGCGTTACCATTGATTTGATAAATCCCGAGACATATGTCGCTCCACTCGACGGCAAACTCGCAGATGAAGACGAAAAACTATTGGAAGAAGAAGTGGCCACTCCTCAGGACTCTAAGCGTTCGCGTTGTCATAACAAAGCCATTACTTGGCTTAAGAAAACGGAATACATTTCGACTGAGTTTAACCGTTACGGCGCCAGTAGTGACAAAACAGAGACTAAGTTTGTGTTGAATTTGTCTTTTTATCACAAATTATTGATTGTTTTTGTGTTTATTCCGTATTCAGAGTCGGATATAATGTGAAGAAGAAGATGAAAGAGGAGTCACTTTATTTGGATCGCGACTCACAAATAGTGGCCATCAATAAGACCTTCACCGCCGCACAGAAACCCATTACCGAACATCCGGGCAAACCAGGAGTGACTGCAGTGGAAGTATTGCCGGTTTTCCCGGACTTCAACCTATGGAAGTATCCTTTCGCTCAGGTTATGTTCGACGCAGACCCGGCGCCCATCACTCAAATGGAAGAGATGTCTCAGGCGATGATCAGAGGAGTTATGGATGAAAGTGGAGAACAATTCGTGGCTTACTTTCTGCCCACAGAAGACACCATTAATAAGAGAAAGTTCGATGAAGTGGAGAATAAAGAGTACGGGGAGGGCGAGGAATACGAGTACGTAATGGCCAGAGAATACAATTGGAACGTCAAGAATAAGGCGACCAAAGGATACGAAGAGAACTACTTTTTCGTTTGGAGAGACGATTGTATTTGTTATAACGAATTGGAGACCAGAGTTCGGTTAAGCAAACGTCGTGTCAAACAGGGGTCGGCGCCCAACAACTCGAAGCTCGTCGTCAAACACAGAGCCCTTAATGAACAGGAATTCAAGACACAAGACATACGAATGACTCAATTAGAACCGCCACAGGAAGAGGAGGAACAGGCGGTCGCAGAGGACACCAATAAGGATAACGACGCGAAACAAAGCACTGATAATAAAGACAATGAAAACCATAGCAAAAGCGAAACCAAAATTAAAAGTGAAAAACAGAAGTCAAGTGCCAGCGAAAAGTCGTCCTCATCTTCCTCATCCGCCTCCTCCTCCTCTTCAGAATCGTCCGACTCTTCTTCATCGAGTGATAGCGACAGCGATGAAGAGGAGGCGCAGAGGCGTAAGAAGACTAAACAGGACGCACAGGCGATATTTGGGAGCGGGAGTGACAGCGATTAGATGTGAAGTCATTTTTATTGAAATTATGAATAATTAATTAATTATAAGTTTATATTCATTATATCGAATACATATTTACAGAACATTTAAATAATTAATATTTTTGTTTAAAGTTAAAAATTAAAGTTTTTTGAAGTAATTTAAGCAAAAAATTAATTTTAATTTCGAAATTCCAATGCATTTGTGAATCAATTAATAATTATTTAGTTTTTGAAATCGTTGTCCTAAACAACAAAACAATTATTATATAAAATATATTTCCAATAAATTATTTCAATACAAAACTCACTGAAAGGACGTCTTTTGTCCTCCGGTCAGAACAATATAAGGCGATTGCAGTTCTTTTTGTTTGTCGGTTAACATTCTTAATGTGTTGAGTGGAGTATCGATTGAACTCATTTGTCGTAATTTCTAATCAAACGAAAAATTAGTGAATTATTGATATTCAAGTCGACTATCGGTATATTAATGTTAATAAAGCAGTCAATGGCCCTACACTTTCCTGATCCTTCTTTTTCATGCGTTTATCGATTTTGTTCTTTGACGGACCCTTTCCATGGAATTTATGCGACAAATGCCTGAACGCCTCCTTCTGGTCCAATACTCGTCCCTTTTCGTCGACGTAATCCAATTTGATTTCTGGTTTGTATTCGTGTTTCTCTCTGAAGTCAGACACGGGTCCGGAATACCTCTCCCTTCGACCGATTTTGTCGTCTTCACTGTTGGGGTTTTGGAAAATAACAAAATATAATGAAATGAAATATAATTAATCTTTAGATCAATTAATACTCACTAAAATTTCTCCTCAATTGTATAGGACTGGGCTTCGAGTAGACTCTGTCGCGAAGCACTCACTTGTTTCTTAATCTCTTTGTCCAAATATCCCTTTTTCATGGCCAACTGCAGAGCACCGGCGAGTCCTTTGCTAACGTCGGGCTCCTCTTCGAGAATCGGTTGGCCCTCATTCTCCTCCAAGTCTTCGGCCACGTCTTCTTCTTTGACTTCCACTTCATTCCATTGACCCCTATTTGGCTCCAAATCATTAATAACTCTTTCCTCAAGGAGTTCTCGTTCCAAATCCATGAGTTCTTCGTCGTCATCCCTATTGCCGGCCAAACCATAGGTCGGAATGTCTCCCAAATTGCGACAAAACTCTGCGGTAGAGTTCAGTACAATATTATTCGCGACCACTGATTGTTCCAAATATTCTGAATCGTCTTCTAAATCGTTTTGCGACCGAACCGTTTTGGCCACTTTTACAATACTGGCGGCACCGGTAGTCGCTTCTGAGTTATCCCTTAGCTTTAGTTTTCTAGCCTTATGTAAAGCGTTCTGCAGTTCTTTCTCCGCCTCGTCTTCTTCTAAGACAATACCACTTAAGTCCTCATCCATTCGGTCAAACATGTCATCCATTTCCATGTCTTCCAATACAATCGCTTTCTTATGTGTTGTTTGAGATTTATCCTCTAATTTAAGCTCTGGTTTAACCTCCTGTTCATCATTTAGTTCCTGTGCTTTACTTTTTCTGGAGCCGTGATCTGAACTGACTCTATAATCACCGATTGGTTCCAACGATTCTTTTGATTCAACAATTTTATCCTTTTTTCGTAAAACTTTGCGAACTTTCTTTGGTTTTTTAAATTTAGTCATTTCTTCTTCGGTATAGTATTCGCTCGTAATTCTAGGTTTGGCCCCAATCAGTGATATCTTTCCCTCTTCTTGTTTTAGTTTCAATCGAATCATTTCGATGTCGTTCTGTCTTTGGGCGGCACTCAATCCAAGTTTGAACGACTCCTTCTTCGGTCCCTCAATCTCTTCGTCATATTTGGAAAGCAATGTCTTCTTCTTAAGTATCCCAAACTCGTCGAACTCCGGCTCGTCGTATGGCTTATATTCGGGTCGTTTACTCTTATTCTCGATGTTTTTGGTCGCCCTTTCCTCGTCAACTAAATTCACATTTTGTAACACATCTTCTTCTTCATCCAACACATCCTTGTCTTTAATGGTTAGTATGAGTTGTTGTCCTTCTTTGAACTCTTCTGTTTTGTGTCCGACCGTCAAACCTCTCAGATCTTTGGAAGTATAGGCTTTCGATTTGTTTCGTTTCATGTCTTCGTCAATGAGTGTCGAGACTCCGAACTCAGTGTCCATTTCGTCCAACAGCTGTTGTCTCTTCAACGCCCGCGCCTTCTCCTCCACAATCTGTCTGTTCTTCAAAACCCAAGCGCTCGCGTCCTCGTCTTCGCTGTCAGTTTCGGCCAAAGTTTTGATTTTTTTGAGTTTCGAAATAATTTTCCGTTTGTTTCTATGCGTTTCAATCCTTTCCTTAATCTTTTGCGCCTCTATTTTGTCACTTATTTTCTCCGTCTTTACAAACACTTCTGCTGTTCCAGTGGTTATATCAATGGTTGTATCCGTGGGTTTGTCTTCATTCTCCTCCAAATCCAATGGCTTTAAACCTAATTTCAGCCGTAATTTACTATAAAATAAATGAAATTATATTATAAAACAATCCATTTATAGAAAACAATAAATAATAAAATAATCAATACTTCGTCTCTTCGATAGACAACGACTCCGTATTGGATCCATCGGTTCGAACAGAATCTTAAAGAAAATAAAAAACAATTAATGAATAAAATATTCAAACACTTGTTGTGGTGTTTGAGACAAACCTTCTCTGTTCTGCAGTCCATCTCTTTTACTGCTATTAGTTCTGTCGCTCTCTTCAGAACTCTTTTGATCTAATTTTACGGTTTTATTAACTGAAGAATTACTAGTTTTCGAGACTTCCTTTACCTTTAGTTTTTTGTCACTTCTGTCAGTCCTTTCCCTTTCCTCATCAGAACTGTCAGCTCTGCCTCTCTTTCTCGAAGCACTCAAACCCTCTTTATCTTTGTGTCTATGACTCGATCGATGACTTCTTTCGCCGCTTTTATCCGTTTTCTCGTATTTCTCTCTGTCTTTAGACTTAGATCTGGAACGGGATCTCTGTTTCTCTTTAGTATCCCTTTCCCTCTCTTTGTCCCTGTGTTTACGCGAAGAACCCATCCTTTGATTCAATAGAAAACTTTATAAAATGCAAATTATTTTAACAAATAATTTATAAAAACAATTGGTTTTTGTGTCCGAAAAACACAAACAAAACGAAACCGACTTTACATACAATACATAACAAACGTTGCGTTGATTTGTGTTTCACATCAATGTCTAAACCCTTTTCCATATCTTTCAGACACAGAACCCAGAGTTGACTCCTATTTATTGGACAAATACTTGACGTTATTCTCAAACACGTCTTCAGTGAATAACAAAAGTGTGACAACAGATGGCAGTAGTGTTTGGCCTAAATGACAGACACATGACTTGACTTTTAAAAATCACATTTGAATTGAAAACAAATAAATAAATTGTGTTTTAAAGAAAAATATTTTATTTAAAATAATATTCAATTAAAGAGTATTAAAAGCGAAGAAAACTTTTTACACAAAAATAATTAATATTTGATTCAATGAATAAAATGATAACAAAATTATTGAAAAATAAATTGTTTTCAAACGTAAACAAAGTTTGGAGAATGGGTTCAATGGGTTGTCAGACGAGTGGCTATTCCTCCGATTCGTCGTTTCACTCATATTTGGTGCCTATAGTCGTGGAACAGACGGGAAGGGGAGAGCGTTCTTATGACATATACTCCCGACTCCTCAAAGAGAGGATTATATGTCTTATGGGAGGTATTAATGACGAGATGTCATCCCTAGTTGTGGCGCAACTCCTGTTCCTTCAGTCCGAAAGCGCTAAAAAGCCGATTCACTTATATATCAATAGTCCGGGCGGTGTTGTGACCTCAGGTCTGGCCATTTATGACACAATGCAATACATTTTGCCCCCAATCGCCACGTGGTGTGTCGGCCAGGCCTGCTCTATGGCCAGTCTTCTGCTGTGTGCGGGCGAGCCATCGATGAGACACTCTCTGCCCAATTCCCGAATTATGATTCATCAGCCCTCAGGTCAGGCCTCAGGACAGGCGACAGACATTCGTATTCACGCCGAAGAGATTCTATTACTTAAGAAACGCATTAATGGTTTGTATGCAAAACACACTAAACAACCGATTGAGAAGATAGAGGAGAGTATGGAAAGGGACAGATTCATGAGTCCCGAAGAGGCCAAGCAATTGGGATTCATTGACAACGTTCTCGAAAAACCGCCGCTCATTAATGATTAATAGTTTTCATATTTTTGTTATTTAATTATATAATTATTTGATTTAAATAATAAATCTTTCGCTAAAACTATATTTTCTTTTTATAAATGTTTTTATAATTAATTTCGTTTAAATTCTGAGGTTTAAAACTTGAGCACTGGTCGAATAGCTTTTTAAATCAATAAAATAACTCAAAGAGTTGTTAATAATAACTGATTCATTCATTTATATTCATGAGGTATACAATCCTTACTAATCGTTCTCAAGACTTAAGTTATAGAACAGTCCCTGGGATTTGTTCTCATAAGACAATCCAGAATTGATTGTGGGATTGGGTGTAAAATTCTATTTATTTTTGCAAAAATTAGAAAACTTATTATTTTATAATTAATTTTTTATTACCGGTATATTTCTCATCCATTTTTTCAATTACACCTTTACCTTTTGGTGTACTCTATTATTCTTTAGAAGTGTAAATATATTAATCAATTGTAGACAAGGTCTGCCTCGTCAGGGGTTATTTTGGCAAAATTTCAGCAAAAATGAGGAAAAATGAAAAAACAAAAGCTTGAAATTTAAGGGCTTTGGATACAGGAATTATGGACTTTCAATTCATATTGTGAATTCTGTTGTCATATTCTGTAAGAATTTTGTAAAATTAGTGACAGTAACTTGTAATATAGAGCTGTTTAATATAATTAATGCCACTTATATTGTTTTGTATCAAACAGCGTATAAGATACAGTCGTCCAGAATTTATTTTATCCACCATCTCCGGCCTTCTCTCAGTTGTCCATATATTGTTAATCAATAA
>JAQFXN010001691.1:0-14509 GCA_034693365.1 Liacarus xylariae
AACAGTCCGGAATACCTCCTGTGATTTTTATCGAAACGCCTATAGACCCCCCCCCCCCCCATTGTAATTCTGCAATTTTGTTTTAATTTCATATCAAATATTGTTAATAACTCATTAATGAGACATAAGAACAGGTTTTAAACGAGCTTGATGAAAAAATCGACATTGAAAAATATCCTCTTCTGGACGCTCTAGTTCAAAATTGCCAAATTTGTGGCGTCACAGCACGGAACAACCCTACCCTTTGCCGAAAAAATACCATTCCCTCCTGGAAATTTCAAGTCGGAACATCTCTATAGTGTATAATACTCTTATTCTCAATAATGTTAGAGTAAGTTCAATCAAATAGACATCAAATATTATAACTTTGTTTCGGTCTTTTCGGCTCCGGCCAAGCGGTTCATTAGCCGTTTTAAAAATGACATTGTTAGATCATCTTTGTCAATTGTTATTACAGTATATTCATAAGTTATAAATTATAACAATAATTCAGGGATCATATACTGAGGAGCACTTGCACTTTTGAAGATTTAAATTACTATTAAAATATTGATATTAAAATTGAAACTTGAACCGATTTACAAAGTGGTCAGATATTTTTGAATAATTTGAGTGCTTAGAAAATTCAGACCACATCTTAAATTAAACTAACTCAGTCAAACATTTCGGGTTGAAATTGATCCTATTCAATATTTGATTGTAATATATAAGAATTTAATTCATTAAAAAGACCATCTATCTATTAACAAGTTTAGTCAAGTGATTGTGCACTGGTTTGATCAGAGAACTGATAAAACAGAATGAATTGTACGATTTAGGAGGAGGGGTGCTATACCTCATTGCAGTCTATTATTGATTTGTAGACTAAATTGTAATTTCAGTCGTTTTTTGAAATAACTTTTATTACTGTAGTATTTAATTCTCATAGAATGGATGGTTAAAGTAGAATAGGGTTGAAATAGTTTATGAGATTTTAGTATAAAATATAGTTTTAAATGAAATTGTTGTCAATTAAGTAAACCTTTGCTAAAACCAAATGAGACCTCAATTCAAAGGTTATTAAAAGCCAACGAACTTAACATTTAGTGCACACAATCCTCCGATACAAGTGAACAGCAGTTACTCTAATGAAACAGAGGTTGTGTAGCAGAGGTGCACTTATAAACTTTGCTGACATGAGTGCAGTTAACCTATAATTTAGAGCACAGGAGTTAGAGTTAGGGGTCGATCGGCCGAGAGTTTAACCAAAGAATTGTGTGAAAGACATAGAGAACTAAATAGAGAAGAGAGGAGTCGGTTGAGTGAGAAGTGGTGGAAATGGATATCAGATGTAAATACATTCAGTTGTATATACTGTATATGCAGTGGACTGTCCTCTGAGGACAGCATTGGGATTGTGTGAAGTGTGGACCTGAAGACCAGTGAATTGAGGGTAGGATTGGTTATGAGATGAGAGTTTGACTCATTTGTTGGAATCTCTCATAGTTTGATGGCTGCACTGCCTGTGCGACCATTGACCCGGTGTGACGTCATGCCTATGCTGGTGACCCCGCCCTCCCGACCTATAACTCTGAGACTTTGAGAGCCATTATTTGGTTTAATTTATTTTAGTTATTAGTGTTGAGAGAGTAGTGAATGAGTGCTGACTATTGAGTGTTGACTATAGACTGCGACGTATTATTAGTTGTGTTTGGCTTTGGTTTGGCTTTTGATTGTGTTTTGTGTTCAAACTCTTCTCCATTTTGTTTAAATCGGATTAATATTAAAATCGATATAATATAACACAAGCATTGGTTTGCCTTAAGTCTCAGCTCTCGATCGGGTGTTTGAAGAGTTGGTCGAAATGTTAGTGTCTTTGGGATCAATAGCAGAGCCAAACCTATCGGAACAGATATACAAAGAGCCGAATACAACCGCTTTCCTAAACCACAACTCTGTCGGAACGGGAACTCTAATTGTGGCCAAAAACTGGTATATAATCTATTAATTGATGTTATGTTAGCTTCCATTCCAACAATTAATCTCTCATTTGGTCTGAAAAAGTGTTGAACACTTAGTTATGTTTGTCCTTAAGAGTGACCTTAATATCAATGCATTTATAGCTAAGTCTAGAAAAGAGTACAAAATGTATTGAATTAATTGCCGATAGAGTCAGTCAGTTGTCGACCCAATTCCTGACAACTTTACACAAACCCTACACTAAATATTATATAACTGTTAACTAACTCTATATCTCTCTACAGTATGTATACCTGTGTTGAGTCAAAGGCATAAACTCTTTCCTCAGTTTATGATTTGTTGTGAAATAGTGGAACAGTTGAACAGTTAAAGAGTCAAACACTTTGGTTCGTAAAAGGAAAGCAAAAGTGCAACAAAAGTGACTCATTTCTGATAATTAGTATTTGAGGCCAACATTGCATTCAATTATCCGTTTATTGTATACACACATACATACAGTACCTGATGTTCCACAACACTAATGATCACTGTTTTGAAGAGTTGACCCAAACCTCCAAAACCAGCCAAACATAATGAGAACAGACTTCAAACGTCTTGCTCTCTGGCCTTCCATTGATTAATCCATAGCTAATGTAATACTTGTATTGTTTAGTGTGTTGTGGCTGACAGACGAGGGACAGGGCTTCTCATTGGAGTACCCGATGATATCACTTCACGCTATTTCGCGAGACTTAACAAACTTTCACTCCGAATGTCTGTACCTTATGGTCGAAGACCCCAATTGTAGTGACACTGAATCGGGTGAGTCTCGGCTGACGACACAGTTGTCGCCATTGAATCACTTAATGTCTAATATATCAGTAATTAATGTACAGTTAATTACATTCTCTAATCAGTTGAGGGATTACTCTATAAATACTTTTATTGACTATTTATTGAATGAATTGTATTTGAATTAATTGACTCTAAACAACATTTTGTGATTTGATGGGGAAATAAATCAGAAGGACTTATAAATAATATTAGACTTTTGTTTAATAATTTTGAGCTAATTTTCTAATAAATTCTTATTTTTCTTTCTTTTATCGATCGTTGAATTGTTTGGTCAATACTTTAGTTAAAGATATAATAAATTTGAAACGACTTCAACAGTGTTTGCAATTTTGTGTCAATTTGTGAATTTAAGACTACTTTTAATAAATTTAAAATTAATATAATTATTACTATAATAACTTATATATTGAGATACTGTTGCACCGATGCCTTCTGTGTTATTTCTCGACCAAAACTGACTGATTATATGTATTGAACCCAACATTACTATAACTACTATTTTTGAGATCCTTTCGATTCATATGTGGTTAAGAAATAATTCTTCAAAATTTGATTATAAATCGCTTTTATTGACTAAGAGTTCACTTTTGACTCTAAATGAGTCCATCGATGTATCGACCGGTGCTGTGATGACCTCAAAACTGCATTACCTGATCCACAACGATATGGTTAACAAACCGCCCGAAACAGACACTTGCGGTACAAACTTAACAATTAAGTGCGAACCCGACAGTCCCTCCAGTGGTGGCGACAACAGTGTCGGCGAACCCGAGACTGAGTTCATAAGTGTTCCCACATCTCCCAGTGCTATAGTAGCCATGGGTTTAGATTATGACAACTCTGCCGACAATTCTGGCTCTGAATGGATCGGCAGAAGTCCTGAGGACTGCGACAATCGAGAGGACTCACCCCCGCCCACCTCCTTATCTAGAATTTCATTCTCTAGTGTAAACCTTCACTCATCCGGACTATTGAGCGGTTCGGCCGAAAAGAAAACGATAGAGTTTTGTGTTGTGTGCGGAGACAAGGCTTCGGGTCGTCATTACGGCGCCATTTCCTGTGAGGGCTGTAAGGGATTCTTCAAAAGGAGTGTCAGAAAACAACTCAATTACGTCTGTCGTGCGAACCAAGACTGCGAAGTGACTAAACACCACCGAAATCGGTGTCAGTTCTGCAGACTTCAGAAGTGTCTTCAAATGGGAATGAGAGCCGACCACTGCCAACCAGAGCGCAAACCACTGGCCCTCGAGGGCAGTGCCAGTGCCAGTGCTATACAAGCAGTTATTGCAGCTAATTCCTCACAATTAATGCCTTCCCGTTCGTTCACTAACACCAATACCAATACCACTTCCACTTTATCGCAGCGACCAATCCTTCCAAGAAGTGGCTCCACTTCGACCCCCGATATGTCGAATGTCTTTGAAAACCAATCGGCGCTCTCTTTAATGGAGGCGACGGCCAGTGGCTCTAACTCTGCACATACGGCGCACACTTGTAAACCAAATGGAGACTTAAGTACTTTAGCCAATGTTGTCTCCAATCTTATGGCACTTAAACACGTGGCCGTCGCCGCTATGAATGCCAACTCCGCTAATGAGAGGTCAGAAATAAACAAATTAGTTCGAAGTGTTGACGAAACCGGTGCTAACAATGAAAATAGTTTAGAAAAACACAATCAAAAGGAGACCAACAGTGGAACCGATAGACAAAACCTAATGATATCTAAAGCAGCGTTCGATATAATGGCCAAAATAGCTTCGGGTTCTAAGTCTGGTTCAGAACAAACGGCTTTTCTCTTCGGAGCAATGGATGCCGTTTGCGGACAGAATAGTGAAAATGAGGACTTGTTTGAAATCGAAGGCCCACTCCTGACTGACCAGCACTTCATCTTCAACCTGACCCCTCCCATAGCTAGCGCTTCATTTTTGTCGCTACAATACATATGCGAGTCTGCTTCGCGACTCCTATTCCTGTCCGTTCATTGGGCGCAATCGATATCTGCATTTCAACTGATGTCAATCGATGTCCAGACATCTCTGGTGAGGGGCTGTTGGTGTCAGCTGTTTGTGTTAGGACTGGCGCAGACCTCGCAAGTGATGTCTTTGGCGACGATATTGTCTGCAATAATAACTCATTTGCAAACGACTCTACAACAGGACAAGCTATCCCTGCATAGGGTCAAACAGGTGACGGACCATATCTGCAAATTACAAGATTTCGTCAATTCTTTCCAAAAACTTCAAGTCGACGATCGAGAGTACGCATACCTTAAGGCTATAGTGCTGTTCAGTCCCGAGAACGCAGGCATTGGACTAATGATGAATAGCAGGCAAATCGAGAAATTTCAGGACAAGTCTGTCCGCGAACTCAGGCTTTATATAACCGAAAGCTGCTGTTCATCAGACGAGGCCAACGATCGCTTCTCTAAACTCATTCTACGACTCCTTCCGCTCCGGTCTTTACTGCCAACCATTACTGAAGAGCTATTCTTCTCAGGACTGATAGGGAGTGTGCAAATCGATAGTATAATACCCTATATATTAAAAATGGACGCAAATGAGTTCACTCATGAGTTCATGTCATCTAACGATCGGTTCACTAAACTCAAGACATCGGACAACACATCGCCTTCTTCTTCATCCAAATTCAATAATTGACGACTCATTACACCAATTGATCCATCGATTCATTGCATTCTCTAATCATTAGGAAAATTGTTCTGTTTTTGCGTTTTTTAGTTCGAAATTAAATGCATTTTTGAATTCATTTTCATTTATAACTCAAATTAAATTCGTTTCAAAAGACGTCAATTGAAAAACGTTTCAGTCATTTAAGAATACATTTTATTACAACTTATATGAAAATTATATTATTATTATTGATATTAGAGTTGATATAAATTAGAGTTTTTTTAAAAATGGTTTTTTAGAAATGATTACTAATTGTCTGTACAGTTGATAAAAGTTTGATTAACTTTAAAAGATTTTGTTGAAAAATGGCTTTATTTCTATCGAATGAATAAATAAAATAATATTTTGAAAGTTATTTAAACAGAGTTTAAGTCAATTAAATATATTGTCTTTCAGTCGACGAAAACGATTCGCGAAGTAATGAAATTCGATTCGTCGCCGAAGACAACACTCATCTGGAAGTGATGTTTAAGTCTATGTCTGAATGTCAAGCACTACATCCCGACCCAAATGACTCGGTCTCTGAAGAAGAGGACGAAGAGCTGGAAGACGAAGAAGATATCTATGAGGACGCGGAGGGATCGGAGGGCAGAGACATGAATCAAATGAGTGGTAATGTCTATGACGTGGCCGCGGCTGAAGACTCACGCGGTTTGCCATCCAATCAAATCGATGATAACTTCGCGAACGGAGACACCGATGAGCCCATGGAAGTGATGGGACAGTTCGAAGACGCGGAACCCGAACATTGAATTCTAATTTCTCTCATCCATTCATTTCTCTAAACATTTGAACCAATTTTCAGAAATCATTGAAACAATAAATTAAAAAATCATTTTATTATTAAAACATTATTTTCTATTCGTTTCAATTATAAAACATTTTTTCGTTTTTTTAATTGAATAAACTTTTGCCTAAAGTATTGCCTATTATTTGTATGAATTGTTTTTATTCTAAAAATATTCACTAATTATAACGAGTTTTACATTTGATTTAAAGTTTCTTTCAATTAATACAATCAATTGAGAGGTTTTTATACTTAAAAAAGTTGACCTCATGTGTCCTGACCTGACCCGACACTCAAAGCTCTCAATTTAGGTCAAACTTGCTTTGAATAAATGGGAGGAGAGGTCGGAGTGACGAATGAAATCACTTTAAGATAATTTGGTTTTATATCAAACAATAATTATTATTAAATAGAAAATGTGGTCAAATGTTTCATATGTGGGGAACTCTATTATATTGAGGTATTCCTGGGTTGGGGTAAAGGGTTGTTATTTCATCCTTTAATGATAGTCTGGGGTTGAGAGGAGTCATACAGTAGTTGTCTATTATTTGCCGGACTTTAGAGCGCATTCGCAGTTGTATTCAAACATTGACTCAAATGTAAACAATTTTCAAAACTTTTGAATTATTTTCGATAATAATGTCGAAAATGAATACTTCGGCCAAATATTTGTTGAGAAGAAGGCGTGAACTCTACGACCGAATGATTCGAGTGAACCATTCGGGAGAGTTGGCCGCAGACCGGATATATTGGGGACAAATGGCAGTCCTGAGGAACGATCCCAAACACAGTGCTGTCGTACAGGAGATGTGGGAACAGGAGAAACACCATTTGAGACAATTCGAGAGACTAGTAGTGAAGCACAGAGTCCGCAAAAGTCTTTTGGAACCGCTTTGGAGTATCGCTGGCTTTGGTTTGGGTGCGACCACTGCTCTGATGGGACCCAAGGCGGCCATGGCCTGCACTGTGGCCGTAGAGGAAGTGATTTCCAAACATTACGACAAACAGTTGAGACAATTAATTGACGACGACTTAGAAGAACACAAAGAGTTAATCGAAACCATCAAAGAGTTCAGAGACGATGAACAACACCACTACCAGACAGGCATTGATTACGAGGCGCGCAATGCCTTCGGGTTTAATGTCTTGTATACTCTTATATCCAATGGCTGTCGACTCGCCATTAAAATTGCAGAAAGAGTTTGAGTTTTTATAATTTGTTTCTAATGTTTATAATTAATGTAAGGATTGAATGCCTATTAGATTATATCAAATGTTTTGAATTAATAAATATACAGTAGTTTTGAAATGCATTTCTTTATTCATTAAATTATTTCTAAACTGAGTTTTAAATAAATAAATAAATAATATCTGAGTCTATAATTTGAATAAATTAGTGATTCTTAGATTGCATTCATTTATTTGTCAAATACAAAGGTTTTATATTTCGGTTATATTTCCCAACGGGTATTTCGGGCTGTGAAGTCACAAATTTTGAATAGGGGGAGGAGACCAGGGGAGATTTCGCAATCGTCAAATTCTTGCAAAATTTAATTAAAAATGAAAATATTTTAACAGAATTTCGATTAATTCTCCAAGAATTTGATAGAATTTGGACAAATTATGATGAATTTAAGTCATTTAAGAATTTCAGAGAATATTCGGAAAAGGCGCCTAGGGTGCCGTTTTTCAAATATGCTATGGCGGGTACATCGCGAGCGACCTGTAAAGTAGAAAGCATTCAGTGGGGTTACCGTCATTTACCTGTACAGGTACTACAGTAGTACTGAATTTAAAAATTAAATATATACCCAGGGGAACTGTAACAGTGTTAGTGAATGGGTCCAAAAAATTGTTGATCTTTTTTCCGTATTTGTAATTTAGTTCTTATGATTTGATTCGTACAGAGAATACAGTTTGTAATAAACTCTGCAAATAATACTTTTAAACAAATAATAACAATAAGTTTTAATTTATTCAAAAAAAAGATTAAATATATATTTAATTTATATACAAATGATTTAATGATTAAATGACCACTTTTTTAGGTACTTTTGGTGAGAGGTATACGCGAACCGGTTTACAGATGTCTATAACCAGACTGTCTTCAGATTTAGTGCTTTTAATACCCGTGCCTTTAGTGGTCGAAGAAATCCAAGTCTGAGTGGCAGTCAAAGTGGTAGAAGAGGTATCTCTGAAGTCGAGCATAAGTCCAATCTCGACGGGACAGGACTCGGCCCAAACACCGTGTGATAAGAACACTGTTGTCAACAAACGGTATTTACTGACCTCTGGATCTTTGGATGACTCGATTAGACGAAAATCAGTCAATTTTGGCAAAACTACTTGGATTTGTTGGTCCGGGTATTGAATCTTAACATGAATTAGAATTTATTAAAATATTTCGAATAATTTTTATATCAAAACTCACTTTAATTCTAACATTTTTAATGTTGTAAACATTTTCGATGATAGCATCAAAAGGTAGTCCAAGAATAAGACCGGCAGTAAATTTTAGAGGACTGTCGGATTTGCCGGTCGGTTCGTTAATTGTAGCCCAAGTCATACGCAGTCGAACCAAATCGGAAAATGTATTTTCGTTTAACATTATATCCTATAATCGAATTCAAAATAAGTAATAATTTATAAAAATTAATAAAAATTCGAACCAAATCTGTGATAAATGAAATACAAGTTGAGAGGAACAGGGGTTTAAGCACTCGGGCAACAGTTCCAGGTTTAGGTTCTTCTAATAATTTGATTTCTTTAATCATTTTTACGGTCAAAGAGTCGGCGTTTAAGTTGTTTTCGAACAACAATTTCTCTAAATATTCGACTTCAGAGATGAATGCGTCACACAATGCGAGCGCAGAGGCATTGCTTCCGTGAATTATTGCTATCAATTGTAGAGCCATTGCTTTAAGTCGAGTCTGTTGTATACAAACCAATTGTATCGGATGTAAGCCATGGAAACGATTGACCAAAGAAAAGGTTGTACTCAAGAGCTAACGAGTAAGTGTTTAAAGGTTTTGATTGCGATATAAACTTCGAATTAGTTCGCAATTAATGTTTCACTAATTGAATACCTGTTGTATTGAAGCCCGAAATGAACTGGACTGGAGTGCAGACAACAGAAACGTATTGATCCAATTGTTGTTCGACAATATCTGACAATTGCAACAAATGGCACAATGGGTTTCATTTAATTATAAACGTTTGTTATATTTAAAAAACTCACTCTTCTTAATGACATTTGGCACTGAAGGTATGCACACAGGAATTTAGAGGCGGCCGACAGAGAGGGCTGCACTTCACCCAATTGTTGCAAATCTCTAAATCATTTCAGTTTGGAATTAGATTTTCATTAAATTCTAATAACTATATTCCAAACCTGACTGAGTGATCGAGTATTGCCGCTTGGATTTGATTTGAGGTGTTCTCGAGTGCCATAACATTGCGAACCCTTTCAAAAATTCCGATAAGGAATGCATGCGATCGGGACTGACCTTTGCTTATGATAGAATTGTCATATGTTTGGTCAGAATCGGCGCACAGTATCCTCAGATGTGGTACTAATGCCGGATATGTGTCTCTGAGATAGAAGTAATGCCGCAATTTATGCGTTTCGAAGAGGTCTATCATTGTTGTACACTCTTTGGCCGCATTGAACACAAGGATCAAAATCCCGACGTCTGAAGCATTGGATATGTTTTAGATTTAAATGAGTTAACAATAAATTAAACAAATACTCACAGCCATTGTCTTCGAGAGAGGTTTCCGGTAAATCGAGGAACGGGTGAATTCCAAGCAGATCGGGTACCAGTGGGAGAGTCAGGTAGGGATGGTTTGTTCCCAGTTTTTTAAAGCACTCCCAAATAGAACTCTTGTCGTTCGGATATCTTTTCATATTTTCCAATAGATTAACAATACATGTCTTGAGTGCTGTCTTCGAAGACAGTTTGCAGTTCGAGAGCATTGCGTGAAGTGCTTCGCGAATATCGATCGAAAAGTCCTCCAAAACGGCTAATATTATGTCGATTTGGTCTTCTCTGAGAACAATATTTCCGAGACTTATCTGAGTTAAGCACTGAATAGCTTTAAGTCTAATATCTTCGATCTCATCGTTAAACATATCGACCAAAAAATCTAATGCTTGAGTCGCGAAATTAGGGAACAGTTGTGCCAATTGGCTCAGAGATTCGAGTGTCGCCATTCGCACCTCTGCTCAAAACAAACAGCTTTAAACAAATATTTCGATTAATCCAAAGAATTATATTTTACCAAAAAATTCGTCTTCGAGGCCGTGTATAAAAGCACCGCAGGCACCGATATTCATGAGGTTAACGGTGTCGGGACAGAGCTCTTCATGAGGCGCGTCATCAGCCCATTTCTGGCCACTGGACCACTCGCCTGTTTCATACGTCTCTCTATGTCTTTCATGTGCGGATTTCTTTTTCTGAACACAAAATAAAACGTTATTTTATATATTTTTTTAAAATTTTTTTTATATACCCTTAAGTTTGACATAAGTTTCTTATCTAACGTTTGTTCCAAAAAATTGGGACTAATGTGAGTGAATTGGCCCTAAAGTAAGACATAAATTGACAATGAGTTGAATGAAAGTATTGCTAAATATTTGCAAACAAACCAGAAGTAGTGCTGACTCTGCCCTCACATTCATCGACGGGTCGTTAATCATTGAACAAACTTTGGCGAAGGCGTCGTCCGCTAATCGAATTTGTTCGGCGCCGTCGTTAACACAAACTAAACTGAATTAGAGCTCAATTTAGTTAAAGCTATATTCGAGACATAGAAGACATTTCATTGAATACCAGTCGCTGTAGTGTTGACTCACAACCAGAAGTAGTTTTATTGCTCTAATTCTCGCGCATTCGTAGTCATCATTGAGTGATTCACAGAATTCGCTGTAAAGACTTATATCTAATTTAACGCCTCTTTCATGAAGTCTTAACTATTGATTAATTATTCAAATATAAGACAATTCTTTTAATTCAATGATACTATGATTTATAGGGAATAGAGTGATGAAAATCGAGACACAGACATAGTCTATGCACTGATCACAAGAATATGAAACAATTTTGGGTTCGATTGAAATTTATGGCCAAAAGTAGTCATTTGATGTTATCACAGAAGAAGACTGGAATGGATGGGATTATTGGGTCCTTCGCTTTAAAATGGATTTTGATTTAAACCTAAACTTCGATTGGACTCAAAACTGAAACTAGTTTTGCAAGTCGTCTAATCGGTGCCAATGTTTCCCCCCCTTTAGTGACTTATATTAAGAATTAATTACTGGCACTGAATATAACGTTTTTAGCCATAACTAGTGAATCAAATTCAAAAATAATTATGTGCGCTGAGGAACGAGAACTAAATGTGCGATCAATTCCATCAAAACCCCCAATCGTTTAAATTAAAGCCAATTTAACTTACAATAGACGACAAAGCGGTTGTGCGGACTCTGGAGTCGTGATAATGACTGAAATCCCGCAATAGTTTAATGATTGCAATGCACTCGACCTGAATATAACTCAAATCGGGTTTCGATGCGCTTTCGGCGATGTTTTGATTGATTGGCGCCAAATCTGCTAACAGTGAAAGACATTCATTCTTCACGAGATGACTACCAATGGTCTGAAGCAAAAGTTTGGCGCTTTTCATAATATTTAGTTTGTGTTCATAACTGGTGTCAAACTTTTGGTCAAATTTATGTAAAGTATTGAGTATTTCTGCGATCACTATATGTGAGGACTCGCTCTTCAGTAATGACAACAAGTCTTCGACCATTGAATTAATGCCGAAGAGTTCCACAACTGAATCGAAATTAATGATCAACTCTTTGATGGCCGCTATGTATGACATCTTCACAATCGGATCCCGACTTTTGTTCATTTTGTTCATCAGTTTCTTATATATTTGTTGACAATTGTTTGCATCCATTGATTCTCGACTTCCTCTTTGAAACAAATTGAATAGTTCTGAGACATTAACCGCATCTGAACTCCATTTCAACAATTGGTTGAATTCCTCGACTCCTGTTTGCGACCGATTGGCCGATTCGTCACAATTCAAGAGCTCTTTCTTTGATTTTCTTCCCAAACGAAGCCTTTTATGCTTTGTTTGTGATATTTCTTCCTATTATTGACAATACGTTCAGACATTGGATTCAATAAAATAACAAAAATTACTACAATTTGTCTCCAAATGTCATCATTTGCTGCCATACCTGAGCACATGTCTGTCCATACTCTGCGAGCGCTCTCTTCTTCAGAATGGCTGCCATTGTGTCAAATAATATCTAAATTATATTTAACTCAATTAAAGTTCAAATCTATTGTGAAATTAATTAAACAAATGATTAAAAATCAAAACATTGTTTCAAATCTCACATTCAATACGTCGTTAATAACGACTCGTTATTAATATAATGTGTTATATCGCAAAAGTGGTGCCTCAGAATAAAGGGCGGGCGTGTCGGAGACGCCCCTCCAAGGGCTGATACGCCCAGACGCCCAGGGTCAAATGAGGCTGAAATGTGACGTATTTTCACAATCTTTATAGAACAATACGTGCAATGAAATAAAGTTGACAGCAGTTAGAATTAGTGAAGGCTATCAACACGTGATTGGATTTAAGTATAATTTTTAATTTTAAACAAAAGAATTGATTTTAAGGTGAAATTTGTTTTATTTATTAATAAGGAATTACCGTTCAGTTTAACAAAAGTATTTAATTAATTCAACAAATTTAATAGAATCTTAAAGATTATAGTGTAGTCCCGGACCACACGAAGAGCCACTCTCTCCTGAAGAGGTCGTGTTGGCCCTGGAGTTCGGGAAAGACCACGAGAACTGTGCGGATATCGTGTTAAGAGAGGAGTTTATTTAATTCATCGATTCGGAGCGAAGGCCCAGACCTCCCGCTCCTCTTAGGCCATAATAGACAAACTAGTACTCACTGGGGTGTAGTCAACGCTGCCTAACAAAAGTATTTAATTAATTCAATAAATTTAATTCAATAACTAAACAAAATAGAAATGAATTGAAATAAATATTTCCAAAGTGGCCCAACTGTTTTGGCACCAAATATCCTCATCACTACTTTTATGAGTCTTTTGCTTAATTTTTTTCTTTTTCTGTTCAATCTGTTCACTAAACCTCTGATTCACTTCAGAAGGACTTCTCAAACAAGCATTTCCAGTGAGTTGTTTACGGCATTTGTTTCCACAATAATTATATTTGACTTTCATTTACATCATTACCGACACATGTGAACAGTGAACCCAAATTGAATCGGTTTTTAGATCTATGAATTAAAAATAGTTTCAAATTAATTAAATTGATCAATTTTGAACAGAACGTGATAAATCGTGAAATTAGCAGGGCGAATAGGCGTTTCGCCGCCAAAAGACCCCTCGGATATCATCATAAATCATATCTTAGGGTAATAAAAGTCAAAACTTCTAAAGATATACCGAATATTATCTTATTTTAGTTTCGAAACGTATTACTGAGCGTTGTTTAAGCGCCGGCTGTTTATTCTCAAGACTTCACTTTTGGCTAACTATTGAAATCTTAAGCCGTATACAAATCACGTTACGCTTTAGTAAAACATATGCCATTAGGCAAACCATTTTTGTCCGCATATATTATGAATATTTAGCGTTTTTCCTGCGCCCAAACGCCAGGCGCCTGCAGTTGCTCTAACAACCAAACAGAGCAACGAGCAATTTATTAATTCATAAGTACGTCAAACAAAATTGGGCTTGTGATTAGTTAGGGTGCCTGGGCACTTGGGCGTTTTAGGCGCGGCCGCCAGGCGTTTATTCTTAGGGTCGATTTTACCAAACGCTACAAATAATACAGGACTTATATTTTGTATTAGAGTGATCAAGCATTTCTTTTCGCCTGGACACTCCTCCAGCAAGAGTCTCGCCCTCACAATTGAATGTCCAGGAATTGTGATTCAAGACATGTTTCAAACTATTGAATTACCAAATGTTTTAATAAATTCCGATTTATGTTTTAAAATATATAGTGTGTCTCATAAGTCCGGTCCCATTGTTAACAGCGCGCGATAGGCTATTTAGTGCTTTTTTCATAGTTTAGAAGATTGTTCTGTGATTTCTTGACAAAGAAAAAGTCATAAGTTTTCGGGTTTTATTAAAAGTAATAAATTGAGACAAAATGAATAAAATAAGTGCAGATCAGAGCCC
>JAQFXN010001692.1:0-14498 GCA_034693365.1 Liacarus xylariae
TTGCCTCTTCCACAAGTTCCGCTTCCTTACCCCTCAGAGAAGAGATGTTCCAGGTGCCCAAATCCAAATTCCATTGCCGTAGTCTTATCCGTGAAGTCCTTAGTTGCCTTCCTTTTCGGTTTCATGACCTAGTGTTCGCGGAGTTAGTGTCCAGCTGTCTCCGAGGGTCGATTAACGGAATTTTCAAAATTGTGTCCTACGGGCCTATGGACATAATGACATCACCGGATTACCAGTCCGGGGATGCTCCGAGATTAGCTGTTCGGTAATGTCTGTTATTTGTGTCAATTTAAAAAGCTGGTAACCGAAACTCTCCCTAAGCGTCCAGTGACTTTAGGTAGTTGACGGGAGATTGCAAAAGAAATTTAAAATTTTGGTTGGATCGGTCACTTCTCCTGAAATGGACGTGTGAAGTTCCTCTACTACACGGGCTAGAGATTCGTGGTTTTTAGCTCTCCAAATATGAGCGGTTTGCAGAGTTCTTTCTCTATTCGGATGATGCAATCCCCTAATGTTATACATTATTTATATATTGATTTGGTTTCCAGTCGGCACCACAACTAGCTCTGACTCCCAATACGAGCTCAAGGACTACTCTATTATATAGCATTCATGCATACGACGACTTGTCTTAAAAGTAGAGGACTAGCAGCCGCGTATACACGGGAAGTGCCCATCCCTTCCTTACGGCGCCCCCTAGCCGCCTAGCACTGCATACGATCTAATGTAATCGGCCGTTAATTCGGATACATCGGGGGAGTTACTCCCCGTCTCTGGCGACCTCCAACCAACGTCCTGAGGCTTCGTTTTGTAGTGTATATTTTTGTTATCTTTTTAAAATAATATTGTGTATAAAGTTTACACTTATAAAGGGGCTGGTTTCAATTTTGGCGTTGTAGGTTTATTTAACATTAAATTTAAACAATAATATACTATATTACATCAATTACGTCTGGGTTTATAAATTATCTATAGCATATATTTACTTTAATATATTTCCTACACAAATAACGTACGTTTCATATTCATTAGTCGGAATCTTACACTAATATTATAATATATAAGGAAAATGCCATAACTTTATGCCATACAAATAGAAAATACTCCGATATATTGATAATCATGGGGAAAATACAAACAATTAGTTGTCAAACAAGTAAATACCAGAACATTATACTAAATAAAGACAAAATACTCTAATATTTTATTAATCCACTAGAAAATGCACTAAAAATTAGCTGATAAATATATAATGACCATAAAATTATAGAAACCAAAAACAAAAACACTAACAATTAGTTGATAAACATGTAACTACTCAAACATTTTAGTACACAAAGAGTAAAACACTAGCAATTATCTTATAAACATGTATTTACCCTAACATTTTAGTGAACAAAGAGAAAAACACTAACAATTAACTGATAAACAGATAATTACCCTAACATTTAGTTATATTAGTGGTCCTAACACTATAATTTAAATCAAATAAAGGGAGGTTACTCTTACTTTATTGCGATTAAAATGAAAATTCTCTAAGTATATATAGAACATGGTTAAAATACTCTGATATGATACAAAATAAAGAGAAACTTCACTAACCTTACACAAAATAAACAGAAAATACACTGACATTATACCAAATAAACAGAAAATACTCAAACATTATACCAAATTAACAGAAAATACACTAACTTTATATCAATTAAATAAAAATACAAAAACATTATACCAAATAAACAGAAAATACACAAACATTATACCAAATAAACAGAAAATACACAAACATTATATAAATAAACAGAAAATACACTAAATTTATACCAATTAAATAGAAAATATACTAACATTATACCAAATAAACAGAAAATACACTAAGTTTATACGAAATTAAGAGAAAATACGATAGCTTTATACCAAATAAACAGAAAATAGAATAACCTTATGCCAGACAAATAGAATATACACTAATTTTATAATAAAGAAATAGAAAAGACACTAAAATTATACCAAATAAACAGAAATAATACTAACATTAAACTAAATAAGGGAAAAATACTCTTACATAATACGAAACAAAAGAGAATTAATACTAACTTTATAACATACAAATAGACTATACACTAACTTTATACTAAAGAAATAGAAAATACTTTGACATTATACTAACCAAGAAGATCATATACTAAAAATATGCAAAACAAATAGAAAATATACTAACTTTATAATTAACATAGAAAAAATACGATAACTTTATACCAAACAAAATAGAAAATCAACTAACTTTATACCTCATTCATTCATTTTCATGAACGTCTTTTGTACCTTTCGGTGTAGGCGTAATGACCGAATGCTATGCGTCATATTGTATAATGCACTTTGTCTCACTCCTTCTAGAACAAGTGTCCAACTCATTGCTAGAAGTGAAGTGAGAACAACTGAGAACGATATTTGGTGAAAAAAGTCTAAATAAATAGACATCCTTACTGGGCTCGAACCTTAGAGAAAATAGACTAATATTATTCTAAACAAAGAGAAAATAGACTAATTTCATACCAAACAGAGAGAAAATAGACTAACATTATACCAGACAAATAGAATATACACTAACCTCCTACTAAAAAATAGAAAAGACACTAATGTTATACTAATTAAAGAAATAATACATTATCTTAATACCAAAAAATAGAATATACACTAACTTTATACTAAAAAAATAGAAAATACACTAACTTTACACCCAACAAAGAGAACATATACTAACTTTATGCCAGATAAATAGAATATTCACTAATATTTTACTAAAGAAATAGAAAATACATTAACTTTATTCCTAACATAGAGAAAATAGACTTACTTTATACTAAACAAAGAGAAAATAGACTAACTTTATACCTAACAGAGAGAAAATAGACTAACTTAATGCCAGTCAAATAAAATATACACTAACTTTATACTAAAGAAATTAAGAAAAAATATACTATCTTTATACCAAACAAATAGAAAACACATTAATTTTATAATAATTAATTTCAATCTTATTCAGTTAATAAGCACTATTCAGTCCGATCTTAAGCTATACTTAAGCACTATTTAGTCCTATTTTAAGATATAAATATGTCCCATTTAGTCTTATCATATATGTATTAGAAAATGTTTGGAAAAATTACTATTAATTTACATAATTTTATAGATTATTAAAAGTTATAAAATAAAATATACTTAATTAATCAATAATTCAATAAAAGCAGCCATGGTTAGGACTTTGTCCTAATTCCACCCCATAATCGTAAACCACTGTATGGTACCATTTTATCTTTATCCAGTAGTACATCTACAGTAACAAAATATTAGTTTAAAATAGAACTAAAAATAATTTATTCTATTTACCTTCTCTTAGGTTAAAATCAACAATTAATTTATGTTCTTGCTCCTCATTAACGATATGTCTTGGGAAAACGGTGGCTTCTTTCTTAATTTTAACCATTTTTTGTTATATTCTTTGAATATATCTCCATACATTCGTTCATAATCTAAGATTTTATATATTTTAGTTATTCGATAGCCAACTTCACAGTAGTATTCCAGAAGTTCTTGTGTACACCATGTGCCATATAATGATTTGTCATCCTATGAATGACTGCAGATAAGAAAGTATAATTTGTCATTTGCTTTCATTGGTAGCACAGGTGTATACAAGTCTTGTGGCTATAGAACTCGACATTTAATGAAACCAAAGTATTTACTAATATCTTTATCGAAATCTTCTGTTATTACTTTCGGATGTCATATAGGATATTGTCTGTTTGACAGAACATATGGGTATAGACTACATATATGAATATCGAATCTTTTGGTGTTTATCGCATTCGACATTAAATTTCAAATTATTAGTTCTGCCTCTAAAGAAACTTTCCCTAATTTTGACATGACCATACTTTGCAATAGAAGAGTAATGTTTTATTCTTTCATTGAAATAGTTCTTTGAATTTAGCTTATTGTCTGAGTTTTAAAAATTATTTTTTCTTATGTTTTTGTAATCACACTCCCATATATGTGTCAATTGAATACCGCGACTTTTGTAATAATCGATCTCCACATGTCACTTATTTTCTTCATAATTCCAGCAGTTTTTGCAGCTAACTTCTGAAGGGAAATAAATAATTATATAGTTAATAAATACAATATAAATAAAATATTATCTTCACCTTCTATGAGAAGGTTAGAAGTGTGCACACACTTATTGTTCTTTGGGTCCATTACTGAATAGATTGGATATCATTTTATTTTTAGTCTTCTACCTCCAATCGCTCTAATTTTGGTTTATTAATGAAGCAATAATGTGATTGAATCGAATAATTTATGTTAAACTTAGTACAGAAAGATTCATCGCAGTTGTGCGGTGTTTTAGGGTTAAGTTTGTAAACGACTTCACACTTAGGATATCTATTCGCCTTCACGCATCTATTGTGTTTTATGTGGTTTTGAAAGCAAACACTGTTATTGAAAGCTTGACCACAAACATCACTTCGATAACTTCACAATCGCTCCTTGAATTGCAGGCTTTACAGCCGATATTGCAGCGGTGATTGAGTGTTCTGTGTGATATAAAACACTATTTGCATAGATTGGCATTTTTGTAATAAGTTTTTAGGTTTTAATGAAATTGAAATGTCTAACACCGTTATTGTGTTTACTGTATTCCAGACAGATCTGTCGTGGCCATCGAGTGAGTCCAATGAAGAGTCTGGAATTTACATCTTGAGCCGAGACATTAACAAGTTGAAAATTCACATCTTCTCGGTCAAGAAATTTTTGAACTTTATTGAAGTGCTCAATACGTAATGGTTCGCTAAAATCTAAGCTTATGTATTCACACAAATTCTTTGTCCCTTCAATTTGGTCAGAACTTTTGCCATATTTGTTGCAAACTTTTAGCCAAATTGTATGTTTTTCTATGTTTTCAGGCGCCGACAGTTTAATATTAGGGATATCAAGATTATGGTAATGAATCCCCACATATATAGCTCTATAAACATAGCTATTATCTGTTGAATTTCAATTAATTATTTACTTATATATTGTCAGATATTATAACTTACCATCGTTATTGATTGTAATAACGCTATGTTTGTCTTTAGACAGCTGCCGTTTATTAACAGGCGGTTTATATCCATTTGAATACCCATTTCCAGACAAACTACGTGAGACATTTACATTGATTTGAAGAAATCCACTTATAAGCAATTCCTCTTCGAATTGGAACTCTTTAATCATCTCCTCCGCGAACTCTGCGATTGAATTGCATTATTGTTTTCGGAGCTAGAATAATATATGTAAAAATTATAAAATTAAATATTAAATTAATTTTTTAGTAAATTTTACCGATATATATTATATAGCTCGAAATAAGCTGTTCTATGGTGCCAATTCTCAATATAAACAGAGTAGAAATCACTCGGTTTGTAGTTAACTAAATTTTCTGTCACAAATTTATCATAGAAGTTGTGAATCACCTCTTTCACGAAATTTGAGCTTATAGTGATCTCCATTAAAGCGATGTTGTGTTGTGTTAATTTAGAGTATTCAGTCCTATAGAACTTAAACGACACATGCTTATTGTCGATCATTACTTTGTATTCGATTTCCGGTAAATCTAATGAATGTGTAATATATTACTATTTTTTGAATTTAAAAATTATTGAATACATACCCAACTGTTTTGATACGATGAATTGGGCATTATTTGAACCACTATTTTGTCAACCATTTTTCCTTATCTTAGCGTACATTTCAATCTCCATTTGAGGACATACTTCCAAATCATCTAAAATAAGTAAATTGTTAGTATAATTATTGTTCCTTTTCTTAGAAAATTATAAGCTATTGTATCAGATGACTTGTATTTTTATTATAATTTACAGGATAAGAGAACAGATGTTATAACAATCCTTTAAAATATTGCATAATACCTCCGCCATTTTGATTTAATAAATCATTCTTCTTAAATTAAATACGTAATTTATAACCTAAATATATCACGATGTAATTTATAGGTATCGCAGTGCTTTCCCTTATTGCAAAATAAATCTACTTCCCTCCAGAATAACTTGTAAATTATGGACTTTGCCCCTCTACTCCTCCATATAATGAATGAACTGCCCCATATATATTTCACTTTAGTTTAGAGGTTGTCATGACGTCACTTGGTTACAATATAAAGAAAGTGTTGCTATTACCACCATTTGCTGTATGGCCCTCACTATAGAGCTATAGTGATGAGGTCACTAACACAGAGGTCAAATGAGGTCATGTTTATTCGAGCGATATACTACTTATATAAATCGAGACATAAATTTAACTTTACTTTAGAATAAAATTCACAATTCAAACACAATGAGGATATTTTATAAGTATTAATTCAATCAATTGTTGTATTAAAAATAATACTGATTAATTTATAAATTACTTCAGCCAACTACAGGATATATAATTTTAAATATTGTAAGTTATAAACAAGTTTAAATTGACACAAAATTGAAAATAATAATTTATTTTTTCTTTATTTAAATTAAAACTTTCATGCGCGAATTAACATTTAATCAACAAAAATAATTACTTTAAAAGTAGAAATAATTTTTAAAATTTCATTATTATGCAAACATGACATTATCGACTACAATTAGACTTGTGAATTCAAGCATGCTTATGAGAATATAATTTAGATATAAGTTTTATAACCATATTATACAACGTAAGTTAGCCTTATTAAAGTAGGAGATTCCAAAACTAGAGTGTATGTGAATGTATACTATCACCTTTGGAATCAACAGACATATGAATCCATATCATAACCAAATCAACGTGAAAATAGAAATCACCCATGTGATGTGAGTTTCAGGTGGAAACAGCTCTTGTAAAGGGTAAATTCACGAATCGAACTATTGGGGAAAAATTAATACATTTCATTGACCAAAATCAATATCTAATTTAGTTGATTAGAACAAATTTATATTAGTGCAAATTTATAATTTTACAAATATTTTCAATTTAGAAATTTTTTTTAGCTTAATCCTCTAAACCGACTGTGCTTATTTTCAGGCTGCGCCTATTTATATAGACTTTTTTAACGTCCAATAGATGGTCAGTCAGTCATCAGGTTTAATAGTAACATAAATAGTGTGATATTAAATGTTGAGTTGATATTTGCAGTGGTGTCTCATTCAATTGTCATTAACAAGTGATGAAATATTTTTATGCTCGTTTGTGTGGATGGCACAAGTTTAATGTATACAGCACTAGTGATATAAAATATCAAATCCATGTGAGAAATTAATTCTTCATAAGACGTTTGAGATTAACTACAGTAAATATGAGAGCGAATTAGTTGTTGACTGACAAGTATAGACACATTGCAATAATAGTCAACAATTGTTTGGCATATATTGTATTCATGCCAGTATAATATATGCTAAACAATTGTTGACCAATATTTTGTTGTTATATTATATTGTATTGGGCGCTGTTGTGTGCTATTGAATGAATTGGTGTTTTAATTTCTCTCAAAAACGACATCTAATAAGCGTTATATTAATTTAATCCAAATCTGGAAATATTGATCGAAACACTTGGAACGGGATGCGGATTGATTTTAAAATCTTAATTTCAACCCAATATATAATTGAATCCACCACGAACAAAGCTTAGTCAATGTGAACGCTTATCAGATTTTGTACCCATCGAACAGCTTTGATCTCTAACCTGATTTATATGCATCTGTTTTCTATCAAATCAGAAGCAACTCATTATTAAGCCATAGCTTATGACTAGTACAGGTCGATTCTGATTTGATGCAAGACATATAATGTTAGAGTATTGTTTGACTTTTTTTGTCAGAACACTTAAAAAAGTGCAAATTGAAAGCATATAAAATTTTCACCATAGCTCGATTTATTTCTTTTATAGAGACTCCATCTATTAACTTGATGAGTCACATTATAAATGATACTAAAAATTAAATTCCCATGCTCATATTTAATTTATATTCAAGCACATTTTGATTAAGACTCATTAACAAAAAATTAATTGTTATTTTAATGATTTAAAGATAAACTAATTTGAATTTTCTATAAATTAATCTACTTGACTTTCCTCTTATTTCACTTATATTCTTAATAGACAAGTATTAACTGACACTTACTCACAGAAGATGTCCATCGATGCATTAGTGTCGGGAAGGAAACCACTGGACAGACCAAACGATATACTCAACGCTTTATCTGTTAAATCTGTCTCTTTCTCTGTCGGCTCAACAACAGTGTTGTCCTTAACTATACGCGCAATTAGTTTTGAAGATTTAGTGTATGGTATTAATTGAATGGCAATGAGTTCATCCATAATATGTTTAAAGTCTTCATATTTTCTGCTAAGAGTCGATACAATATCTGTTTTATGTTCTCTTAACCTCATATCAATTGTATTCAAACTTAACGAAAATAAAAATAAAAATTTTAAAATCATTTTGTTTAAAACTTTATTTATACATAAATCTAAATAAGTTAAAAGTTAATTAGATTTTGTCTTTAAAAACAGATGGTTTTGTGCAAAAAATGAATAAATTTGTTTTTAATCCAGGGATGCCATGTCTTTGGCCAGAGCCAATGAGATCCAGAGGAGGATATGATGTTATAATCTTGATCATTTTGTCTCAGGAAAACAGTCACAGACACAAAGAGGTTTGGGTAATCACAGAATTTTTGATCTATCTTATTTGCACTTATTCAATAATTTAATAGATTTTGACTATTTTCACATTAATAAATTAAGTTTTCATAGTTTATACCCCTATAAAAGCTCCTTAAAATTGATACTGGTACAAATTTTTATTTTGTAAATAATAAAGTAGTGCTAAAATTATAATGTAATCTACTCATTTGGGTATTTTATTCCTTTATCCTTGTCCATTAATGAATTCAATCATCAATTTTTGCTAAAATTTTACAGAACATTAATTTTTTATAGAAATTAAAATTACATTATATCGAAATTTTGATAAATATTTAGTTCATTAATAAATGTTTTAACAGGAAATTATATAAATTATAAAACAGAAAAAACCATGTTAAATTTCAATCTCGAATTTTTAAAATATATCTCGCCTGACTTTCAGTTCGTATGTTTATAATATTTTTCTCTAACAAATTGCTTAAACAAATGACTTGTATTTTAATTACCTTTGTAATTTTAATTGTATTTAATTTTAACCATTCAATTGTTGACAATAATTATTGCATTATTTTTTAACATTTACGTTACTTTTACAATACTATAAATAGTGCAAATACTGTAAGTACTATTGAGTTAAAACCAAAAGCCGAAGGAGTTAAGAGACTTTACCTAAAAAAATAATGAGTCCTTTGAGAAATATCCCAGCATTTTAATTTTTGATAAAAATTAATTTTAAATAAGATTTTATCAATGATCTGATAGATAATAAAAAGGATTAATGAAATGATGTTTTAGACAATGTTTAATATTTGAATAAAAAGTAAAATAGAAAATTAATACTGATATTTTGATTATTTATTTGTTTTAATTTAATTTCTTTTGAATCATATTTTGAATATCAAACTATTACAGCTAAATATATCTTTTAACCTAAAGGTGAAATATACAAGTATAGGAAGTACAATTAAAATTGTGTAAAATATATATTATGCTTTTTTAGGCAGCACCTTCAGCCTTTGGGTTTGAATGCAACAGTAAAAAAATTTCAAGGCCGTTTTTAATAATCAGTGTTGATTAGGTGAGTACATTTTTACTTACTTTAGATAATTGTCAAACAAGTTTTGCTATAAATTTATTTAACATTTCCTTCAAAATAAAATCAGAGAATAATATAAATCAAAATAATCAAAAAATATAAGAATCTTTTTGAAATGAATTTTGTCACCAGATTTTTGGTGTTTGGCTTAATAGCCGGTATCGGCACAGCATATATTCCAGACTTCTTTATGTAAGTACTTCTTTATGAATTCAAAAATTTATTGTAATTTTATATTTTGAAGAATAAAGTGTTTTCTATTATTCCCTCACTTTTTAACTTTAGATTTCAATTCTTACTTAATTTTGTGAAAACTGTTTTATTTGTCGTATCCATTGCTGCCATCACTGCAGTTGTCTATCCATCGCTTAATAAGAGTAAATCAAAAAAACAAAGATCTGAACTCAAAGTCAAATGGTTTGGAAAGACAGCAATAGATTGTTTGTTAAACAGAATATATTTAAGAATTAAAATTCATTGAAAATATATATAATTTCTGTTCCCAACAGATGGGGAACCGATACCCGAAGACCCGAAGACAATCAATAAGTTTGAGGTCAATGTCTCGGAAGAAGTGCTTCAAGACTTGCGAAGACGTATAGAATCGACTCGTTTTGTGGAACCAATCGATTCAACGAAATTCAATTTTGGATTTAATGCAAAATATTTGAAAGAAGTGGTCGAGTATTGGAAAACAGGGTTCGATTGGCGTAAACAGGAATCGGAATTAAATAAATTCAATCAATACACGACTCAAATACAGGGATTGAAAATCCATTTCCTTCACGTGAAACCAACAAAACCGGTCAAAACTATAATCCCACTAATGGTTAGTTTGTTTCCTATTATCCATTCAGACAACTATAAACTCTATATAATATTTAGTGCTATTATTTAATGACAATAATATCCAATTTAATTCACAATATGTTTTCACTAATACTCTACTATTATTCCAACAAAAAGTAGTCACTGAAATGTATTTGATATTGATATACCTGTATATAAAAAAATTTATAATGTGTTTCTATCAATGACTAAATTTTCATATCAAGTTAACATTTGGTTGTCGTTCACAGATTAGATTAGCATTAAGTGGTGCACTAAAAGGTTGTTCTATTAGCTATTCAGTATTTTGGCTTGAATTTATATTAATCCTAAGATCAGGGAACTGCTAGAGGAGTATATCTAAAATATACCCCCTCCCTGACCCCAAGATTTTGCAAAATACTCCAACTAAAGCCCTCCCTGCCCCGACCTACTTGCGCTGTTCCTACCTAAGATATCACCGAAATAATGATATAAAACCACTTAAAAGGTTGACATAATTTTGGGAATTCTTTTTTAAGGTATTAGTAATTTAGTCCTTTTGAAGATAAAAGATTCACATATACTGTATATCAAAACAAGCAATATTCTTAGTAAATAATTGTGTATTTGAATAATGATGAAAATCCTATTTAGAAATATTTTTATATAAATATTTTCGAAATTTATTTTAAAAAACCCTTTTATATGAATTTTAACAAACTGATAAAATTATTATTTGTTTATTTTTGATAATTTAATAAGATAATAATATAATAATTTTAGTCTATTTATAAAGTTAAATAGCCTGTGTATTAAAGTGTACATGTAAATAACAGATAGTATCCAAAGTCAATAGATTTAAGGGATAAGTTTACCTATCCGGTTTGTTAGGTTCTTCCAAAATTGTTAGAAATAGAGAAATCATAAAGAATAATTAAAAATTTTCCGAATTGCCTAGCATGTTATCCGAAGCAATCCGAAAACCTAGCATAGGAGTGTCAAATTTAAGTATTATACTTATAATAAGTAACAAAGAATATACAGGAGACTCATTTAATATAAATCAATTAAACCACAGGTAATCCACGGATGGCCCGGGTCTGTTTGGGAATATTATAAATCAATACCATTACTGATTGAACCAACAAATGACGTGGCCTTTGAAGTGATTTGTCCATCGATTCCTGGCTATGGGTTTTCCGAAGCCGCACATCAGGAGGGTTTGTATTATTCTTATATTATCCCTGTGCTCTCAATGCTATTCAATGCAATAAATCTTTAAACTCCGAACAATTTCTAAACAATTTTAGAACTAATTTAATTTATATAATAAATTGATTTGAAATTATTGTAAAAAAGGTTTAAATGTGTTGACAACGGCTGGTATTTTTGTTAAACTTATGGATCGATTAAACCACAAGAAGTTCTTCGTTCACGGAGGGGATTGGGGCAGTTTGATATCCAGAACTATGGCCAGACATTATCCAGAAAAGTATTATTTATTAATTAAAAACAAAATAATTATTTTTTTAAAAATTTAAATTATTTTAAAAGTATTCGCGGACTTCACATAACAATGGCTTCGGGCGTCTATTCATTGAGAGGGAAGCCTTTAATCAAATATATATTCGGAGCATATTTTCCATCCCTTGTATTAGAAAATCCAGAAACAGATTATAAGAAAATCTATCCATTTTTGGATAAGTTTTATTTCCTAATGCGAGAAAGCGGTTACGCACACATCCAGTCCACAAAACCGGATACAGTGGGCGCTGCTCTCAATGACAGTCCCGTCGGTTTAGCTGCTTATATATTGGAAAAGTTTTCCACCTGGACCAATCCTGACAATGTCACTAAACCAGACGGGGGTTTGACTGAAAAGTTTACTTTAGATGAATTGCTCACTAATATTATGATATATTGGGTGTCAAACAATGTTACCTCAAGTATGCGCTTCTATAAAGAGAGCTACGGCTCATTCGGAAGGTTATTCATTGAATTTTTAAATCAGTTTTAGTTAATTATAATCATTAATGTTGAAAAGCGCATATTTTTTTAAATATAGCGGAATAATGTTCTGATCCACCAGCAGAGACCATCACTTAAGGCATTAATTAGGCCTGTTGCTTTAGTCTATATTCATAGTGATGGCCTCTACTGGTGGCACAACAATGTTCCACGCTATTTAAAAAATATGCGATTTTGAGCTTTGCTGATTATAATTTTTCATTTCATTAATTATAATAATTTATATCTACGTTTATTACTAGTACTCCTATAACTGTTCCGTCAGCTTTGGCCGATTTTCCCCATGAATTGTCTAGATCGACAAAAGCCATGTGCAAGTCAGAACTTCCTAACCTGGTTCAATACACAGAAATGCCCCGGGGCGGACATTTCGGTGCTTTCGAAGAACCTCAGCTCTTAACTGATGACATCAAGAAGTTTGTCAAAACTGTTTTAAGGAATGAATAATTAATTTTAAAAAATATTGTTTTCTAGAAAATAATTTTAATTGTGTTTCCTATCAAATAGTATCAAATTTGTTCAAGTTCTATACACTTTCGTAAATTGTTTTGATTCAAATTGTTTTACCCGAAAATCTATTTCTTAATTAAACTCTTAGAAAATTATTTAAATAAATACTCGTTTAAGTTATTTATTTAAAATATAACAAAATCATACTGATTATGTATCGAAGTATGAAAAGTGTAAAATTAAAATACAATATTAGATATCTTGGAGAAAGCATTCACAACATTCATAAGCATAGACTGGCGAATGTGTGGCAACTGTTCCGCCGGTTTATTAGTCGAACAAATTGTTGAATTTTCACTATAATAGAAACGCTTCTACGACAATTGGCCATGAACAAATTGACCATGCGATTACAATTATTTGCATTTATAAGCTCCAAGGTATCTTGAAAGATGCCTGTCCGCTCTAAACAATTTTAAAATTGCAATACAACGTCGAAACGGCATTTTTGAAATAATCTGTGAATTTCTCTCTAAATTCTTAAATTCTCTAAAAACTCTATTGACGTGATATGAATAGAAACATATATAAGTCCTACTCAAACCAAAATAGGAATCCATAATATCGGAGGTGAAGTATTTTAATTGACTTGGTAATATATCTAATATAGCGCCAGTAAGAGCTGAAGAAAAATGATTACGAGTTCTCATTAAAAGTATAACATTTTTATGTTTGATATGTTTAAAAAATACCAGAAAAAAGTTCCGACTGCTGTCATAACGAATTGTTTTAAACATTAGAATCAAAAACCAAAAATTGTATTAGAAATTTTTAATATTATCATTTTCATACTATTTATGAAAGCTAGTGCCAAAGACATCAATTTCATGTTATCTGGCTACTTTTTTGCATTTTAGTTTTAGAAATTAGCATGGTGTTAAAATGATAATCTGATAAGTCTATTTTCAAAATATAACACAAAAATAATTCTTAAATTCTTAATTCAATTAATAAATCAAGTCTGCATTTTTCTGAGAGTTTCTGTTATCACACCTAATTTTCTAAGGATACTAAGGATAATATAATTCAACTCTATTGCTAACCATATTTATTGTAATTTAATTATATTTAGTGCAAATAAGTGCGAATTTCTCAAGGTCTATTAAAAAAAAATTGTTGATAAATTAAGTGCATTTTAGTTTATGATTGTATAAATATATAAGTGATTTAGGTTTTGATGAAAATTTAGTGAATATTTTCTTCAAATAATATCAAAAAATTAAATTTAAAATCAGAAAAATATAAATATTTTTTTGAAATGAATTTTGTCACCAGATTTTTGGTGTTTGGCTTAATAGCCGGTATCGGCACAGCATATATTCCAGAC